>JACDOX010000162.1:14138-45745 GCA_014549065.1 Cardinalis cardinalis | reverse complement strand
GGGAAGGGAAGGGAAGGGAAGGGAAGGGAAGGGAAGGGAAGGGAAGGGAAGGGAAGGGAAGGGAAGGGAAGGGTCGCAGCACCTGGCCCCATTCCCAGCCACCAGACTCAGCACGGGGTCCTTTCAGGCAGCCCGGGCGAGGCCCGTGGCACGGAGCGGGGGGCAGCCGAGTTGTTTCGGTTTGTCCCGGGGGGGCGCGGCCCGGCCGAGCCGCCACGTGGGGGCGCCCGTGCTGCACGACCCCTCTCCCCCGCGGGCCAATCAGCGCGCTCCATTCGCCGCTGCCCCGGGGCACGCCGGGAGTTGTAGTCCCAGCGGCGCGACTTCGGAACGGTGCCTACCAGCGGCTTCTTCGCGGTTCGGCGGGGCGGCTCCGCCTCTGTTGTCTCCTCACGCACACTCGGGGACCCGCAGGGTGGTTTCCGTCATCCCGCAGCGCTGCCGGAGCGCAGCGTCGGTGTCGCGTGGGGATGACGTCAGCGGGAGGCCCGGGCGGGTGTCATGGCCGTGGGGGARTTGTTCCCTCACAAACCCCCTCAGGCGGGGGAGTGAGGGAGGGCAGTGCCCGCGGCTGTGTAAACAGAAGCGCACATTGAGATAATCCCAGTGGAACCTGTGCCAAACATAAAATGTTGCAACAGAAGAGTCAAAGTGCATCCTAAGTTTTATGAGGAACAGGCATACCCGCAATATTTGGTTCCTCTGAGAAGTCACCATTTCCAGTGTTTATGAAAGTCCTGATTATCACAGAGTCACCGACTGCTTTGGGTTCGGAGGGACCTTGTGAAAGACGCCAATCACTTGTTTTTAAAAAAGCTTAATAGTAATAAAATGTTATAAAAATAGTAATWGAATTAGAGTAAGAAAAATTTGGACAATTGGGATTAGGACAATATGAGACAATAAAAACAAAGAGTTCTGGACAGTCCAGGTACCTTTTTCTGGGCAAAATAAGCCCGAAAAAGGACACCCGTTAACAGAGGATTAACCCTTAAAAGCAATAGCCTGTTGCATATTCATACAYCTCAYACATGATSCATAAATTCCATTCAAACACAGGATTCTGTCTGGTCAATGTCAACTTCTTCCTCATAATCCWGAYGGCATCTTCAGAACTGTGTGAGGCGGGAAGAAGTTCATTTCTTCTGGTAATGGAGCAATAAATTCTCTTTCTCTGAAAGATTTAGGTGTCCTGTGGTTGCTATCTGGTGCGAGTACCTCATTCCTCTCTTAAAAAAAAAAATCCCACATACATAGTTTCTATTTTAACATTATGTTATAACCTCAAACTATATTTAACACACTACTTAAGAAAATTAATGCAGCATAACTTTCTAAAACAGCACATATAATATTCATTTTCATATTTGAGAAAAGCCAATCATAAAATACACATTTTTCACAACCTTAAAAACCATCACATTCATGGGCAGAGACACTTTCCACTATCCCAGGTTGCCCCAAGCCCCATCCAGCCTGACCTTGGACACTGCCAGGGATGAGGCAGCCACAGCTTGCCATGGAAATCCATTCCAGGGCCTCACCACCTGCACAGGGAAGAGGGTTTTTTTTTCCCCAATATTCCATCTAAACACATCTTCTGTCAGTTTGAAGCCATTCCCACTTGTCCTGCCACTCCTTGTCCAAAATCCCTGTCCAGCTCTCCCTGAGCCCTTTTGGCACTGGAAGGCTCCAAGCTCCCTCTGGAACCTTCCCTTCTTCCAGCTGGACATTCCCATAACCACCAACAAGCATTTTGTAACACAATTAAACAGAAATAAAAAATCTAATTATGTTGTGGGAGGGGAAACCAGGGCTTGTGGTGTACATGCAAAAAGAGAAAATGGAAAAAGATGTGAAARTGGTGAAATTGTCAAGAAAGCAGGATGAGAACAGGCATGAAAGATGTTTGGTGACAGCAGAAYAGGCCATAAAAATATGATAAAATATATACAAAGTTTCATTCCTTTCTCTGCAGAGGGTATAGCAGAGCTGGCAAACAAAGGAAGTATTTTCCCTGTACAAAAGCTTTTAGTTTTCCAAGTTTAAAATTAAATGTCGCATTTGATTCTGGGACTTCTCACAAATAYTTGGTGTGTTTACTTTCCTGAGGCTGATTAATTTTGTAGTAATTAGTGAATAGCAAGCCATCAGCATTGTTTTTAAATATTCAAACTCAAATATSTTTAGATTTTCCAAGCAATTCCCCTCACACTTCTTTTTTATATGAAACTTGAATTTGAATTGGATTCAGTCTGCTAAGAAAGGAATTCTGGGTACAAGAAAAAGCACATAATTTAACCCTAACTTTGCAAAAGTTAATACACATTTCTGCTGATGCCAGGATAAATTCTAGGCAGGACAGAGAAAGGAAGCCTGGATGAGCAGTATAAATTCCAAAATTTTAGGTGGTTACCCTTGAGTGAGATAACGCAAATCTTCTAAAATAGGATTAATAAACAACCAGATTTTTACCACCCCCAAAGGGATAMATTTCTCCCCAATATCCAATCTAATCCTTCACTCCTTCATCTTAAAGCYATTTAAAGCCAAGTGTTTAAAAGGTGGCCACAGAAAGGACAAAGACTCTTCACAAGGAGCCTTGAATCTATGAATCCATTTTTTGTATATGAATTAAAAAACAGGGAGGAAAGGGAGGTGAAAATAGCACTGACACATCAAATGCATTTTTTTTTATTCCCAAAGTCCTGGGAATTGTAAAGCCAGAACTGTAGCCCARTTTGAACTTCACAAGTGGATGCTATTTTTAGAGGAGAAAAATAAATCATTCACATCCTCTTTTATGTTGCATATTTTCATATCTGGCAGCACCATACAAAAAAGAAAAAACCTAGAGGGGATAATCTGCTCTGGTTTCATTGCAAGTAATAAAATCCACACATAAATAATAGAGTTGGACTTTGCTTAAGGAAAAAGAAAGCTTTGTTTTGGGGGGGTTTTGAATTCTTTATCTTTAGGAATAGATAAATGAAAACGGTCTCTCACTAGTTAAGTGAGATTAGCAAATAATAGGTGAAATCTGATTTTCAGTGGCAAAAGCAAAGTGTAAATGCACAGAGGATCACTCATATGGGAATTTCATTGACAGAGTATTTTTCCTCCATACACTTGGTGCTGTCTGTACTCTCACCCCCATTCCAGCAGGGCAGCTCCACTTCTAGGAATGTAAGAGGATCTCTGTGCTGATGAGTCAGTCCAGTGGTATTGATTTCYGAGAGCAGCCAAAAACAGACATTCAAGGAAAAGAGGAGCAGAAATTGGGTGGGTGTATTGTGATCCTGCCCTGCTAAATTTTTCCAATGRTGCCAAAGAAAATCACAGCTGTCTYCTTCCAGTGTCAGAGGTTACTGGGCATGAGGAAAATGAAAGAGGATTTCTCGGTTTTGAGGAATATTTAGGGATTAGCACCTCGAGTCGTGAAGGGGTGATACAGCTGATGATAAAGAGTGAACCTCCAATGGACACTTCCCACCAGACCAGGTTGCTCCAAGGCCCATCCAGCCTGGCCTGGAAGGCTTCCATGAGGGGTGAGGCAGCCACAGCTCCTCTGGGGAAGAAAGAGAAAAGAGGGAACATATTCCTTGCCAAGTTACCCAAAGACTCGATCCCAGCTTTTGCTGTGAGCCTTGTTTGGTCCACTGGCAGCAAGCAGCTCCTTACAGTGGATMTTTTTGGGAACACATGGCTGGGGTGGGTGGAGAGGGAGGGAACTGTAGCAGAATTAGACTTGATAATCTAACCTTTCCACCTTCACAAGCCAGGAGAGGCATCAAAATCTCCCATCTGGACACACATTGGAAATCAGGCTCTAGTTGGGTACCTTGGAATTCAGATGCCTCTTTTAAAAGATATCCAGGGTTYGGAATTGCACACAGGCTGATGTCCATCCTTAGGCATCTCTCCACACAGCTATAATTAGATTCCATCACCTCTGGAACGAGGAGCATTCTCCAATCCTGCAGGCAGCAGCCACCCAAAGCCCTTCATCTTAACAAGCCCTTTTGGGCATCCTGAAGGAGCCTCTAATGTTCTTAAAACCATCTTAGGAAGCTCCTGGTGGACCTCCCTGATTCTTCTAACCAGTCCCCAGGGACAATTTCACAGGCACTGAGGAGGAGGAAACTTGGAGAATTCATGGCTTGGCCAAAACCTCTCCAGTCCTCTACTTGGTTGGTGCAGAAGTTATGGCAGGAATTTGAAGGATAATTATTGATCCTTCATCATTTATCCTTCACCAGCTGCACCAGCAGCTTCTCCTGGCCAACAACTTGTGGTTGGCAGAAGTCACTCAGAACCTTGTGGAAGTGCCTGGGACATCCCAAGGGGGCCATCAACAGCCTGGAACAGATTCCAGGGGCTCTAGTCAGGAGTAAAGTTGTGCATAAAGACAAATCCAACTCCTGTGCCCTGGTTCTGCTACCATTCAGCCATTCCTTGTGAGCTGGAACAAGGATTTTTTTTCCCCTTCATAAATATCCTGCTCASAGTTGTAATCTTGTTCACAGTGATGAATTTTCTTGCATTTCAGACCCCTTAAGGCTACAATTAATACAAAGTCTCATCATCAAGTGAAAGTATTTTAAAATTCAGAGCCACCTGTAGCTAAATAAAAGAGATTTTATTAAACCTATTTCATCATAAACTTTGGGGGTCAGTCAAGTGAGAATAATCTCAGCATTTTTATGGATTATGTATTTCTTTGCTACAAAGAAGAGAGGTGGTGAAGAGAGGGATGAGCTGCAGGRAGTAGCATCACCTCTCTTTCCATTAGGATTTGATGCAGCAAGGAGAAAAAAATGGGAAAAAGGAAAAATTTAGTGGCAAACATGGCTTCAGAGATGGAACTCTGGCAATTCCAGCAAGCAACAGACACCCAACAAGAAGAGAGAGAGGGAGAGAGAGAGGGAGAGAGAGGAGAGCGATTTCAGGGCTGATCCATAAAACATAATTTAATATATTTGGAGTTTAATTTTGAAGGGGATATAGACTGCTTTCATACAGTGTATCTAAGTGTTCCTGAGTACCAGTTCCCAGAATTTCTGCCCTAAAATATGCATCCAACAGYTGCCTGCTCTCACCTCAGCTTCCTCAGCGCTCAGTGGAGAACAGCATTCTGAGCTGGGCTCTTCTCCTGTGAAAATGACCTCAAGCTGTGCCATGCAACTCTGGAAGTACACAGCTCTCCCTTCTAACTGCAGAGGGAGCCAAAAGAAAGAGTTTTCAGCCMAGCAGACTAGTTTTCAGCCCAGAAAATGAATTTAGATTCCAGCATTTAATTTTAGATGTCAGAGATAGAGAGGATGAGTCACAAACTGTAGTTTCTACCCAGCTGATGGTGGAGACTGAGCGAGGTTTTCTTGTCTTGTTAAAGCCCTTCTCACCTGKCTGATCACTCTTTTTAGGGCACATTTTACCTCTTTGTTCCTGAGGCTGTAGATGATGGGATTTAGGAGCGGGGTGAGCATTCCATAGAGCATGGACACGACCCTATCCCAGTGTGGGGAATAGGTGGAGGAAGGGCGGACGTAGGTGCAGATAGTGGTCCCATAAAAAAGGCAAACCACAGCCAGGTGAGAACCACAGGTAGAGAAAGCCTTGTGCCAGATCCCAGGGGACTTCCTGGCCAGGATTTCCAGGAGGATACAGATGTAAGAGACCACGGTGACCACGCAGGCGCCGCTCCCCAGCACCCCGGCCACCACCAGGATCACCAACTCCGTGCTGTGGGTGGACRAGCAGGAGAGGGCCAGCACGGGAGGAAGGTCACAGTAATACTGCTGGATTCTGTTAGGACCACAGAAAGAGAGTGTGAAAACCAGAGAGGTGTGCAGCAGGGAGTTCAGAAGCCCTGTTGCCCAGGTGCCCAGGGCCAGCTGAGCACACAGCTTCGTGCTCATGATGCTCGGGTACCTCAGGGGGTGGCACACAGCCACGTAGCGGTCGTAGGCCGTCACAGCCAGGAGGAAAATCTCTGTGCCCACCACAGCAATGAGGGAAAAGTGCTGGAACAGGCAGCCAGAGAAAGAAATCTCTTTGTGCTCCAGCAGCAAGGCCCCCAGCATCTTGGGCACGGTGATGGTGGGACATAAGAGATCCAGCAGGGATAAGTTGCCGAGGAAGAAGTACATGGGGCTGTGCAGGTGGGAGTCAGTGCTGATGGCAACAAGCAGAGTGATGTTGCCTGCCATGGTGGCCAAATAAATGAGCAGAAACAGCACAAAGAGAAGCAAACGGATTTCTGGAGCATCAGAGAGGCCCACGAAAACAAATTCGGATACTGCTGAGAGGTTGACCCTCTGCATCTTTTCTCTCATTGTGGGAATGAGGCAGAGGTTTCCCTGGAATAAAGAAGATGTAACTTAATCACAATTTCATCCCCATTTTAAAGATTGTGAGGGTTTGGCTGGGTTTTTTTTGTGTCTGTTTTGAGGTTCAAAACCATTTCCAAGCATTGCCGCACTCAAAATCTAAATTTTACACACGTATTCTTAATGCAAAAAGCAAAGTGTAGGTATTAAACTTCACAGTGATTAAAGCAAAATGTTAGGTTTTCCAAGTTGCCACCTCAGATTGAAGAGCTGGAAATTGAAGTTACCTTCCCTGTGGCATCCAGCTTGGACACAGCTCCAGGCAACATAAGGGAGCTTTCAAGGTTCTCTGAGCAAGGAGAGTGTGGTATAGATCCCTAAAATTCCTTTCAACATAAAATACCTAGTATTAATAATGCCACTAAAAGGGTCTAGATTAGTAACAGAAGCTAAAACTTTTAAGGGAGTTATGCTGTCAGAAAATAATTAAATCTCTCATAATCAGCAGGTAGATGCATGTTGGGGTTTTTTTTCAGCTTTTGGATGAGGTTTGGAGCAAGCTGGTCTAGTGGAAGGTGTCCCTGCCCATGGCAGGGGGTTGGAATCAGCTTTAAGGAGCTTTCCAACCCAAACCATTCTATGATTCTATCATAAAAATAAGTTACAATTTGGCATCCCAATTAAGACCCTCCAGTTTTCTATAAATTTTACCCTACAGACTTCCATAATACCATTAGTACTTCTGGCATCTATTTGGACTTTCCCCCCATCCCATTTTCCCAGTTCAAAGAAGTCTAAACCYGGCATTAAAGGATCTTCCCATTTACCCCACACTGCTCCATGGAATGTAGCTCAGTATTTACAGTAAGGATTTACATACCAGCCCTAGAGGGAGGGAAAGCAAAGTTCAGTCCAAATGGCTCCTTTTWGGGAGACTTTGGGATTGATTCTGAGATGGTGGGAATATTGTACCACATTCTCATTTGTAAGACATGTAGAGATAAATAGATTGATGAAATATTTCATCTGGCCAGGCTCCACTGTGGTCTCATGTTCTCCCAGAAGCTTGAGAGGGAGCAAAGTCAGGGCTTAAACTACATAAGAAATAGTTAACTCAGCAGAAACAAAAGGGACATCACTTGTTCATGAAATGGGGAGCTCATTCAGGTGAAATAGCACAGAAACAACACAGAAATACTCACTGCTGCACAGAATCAATTACAGGTGATTTATAGTTGTCTGTAGCTCCAGGAAACAAAACAATCCTTTTTCTTCTTTCTACATGTGACATAAGAATGATTTCATTCATAAGGAAGAAATGAATCCCAACAAAGCAGCGTTGGAATATTCACACAGACACCTGCCAGCACTGGCACAAGGGCTGGCTTGGCTGCAGGAGTTAGCACCTCTCTTCTTTAATGAGGCTTTATAAATATGAGGGAGTGTCTGGGGACAAGTGTGTCTGACAGTTTTTTTGGCTGTTCCCTTAATTGCATGTATGAGGGGTTTTTTAGAACATTGCCAAAGGGGCTGGAAATCCAAGGATCCAAAATTACCAGCACTACTTTGAAGAGCTGACAAAAATTCCCCTTTGGTCCCATTAAGCATCCATGTGTGATTCATGGGAGTGCCACTCCCCATGTGATGTCCAGGATTGGGAGCAGGCCTGTTCCTATTCCAGCAATACCTGACCATAAATTCTGCACTGTTCACATGAAGGACTCTTGCTGTCCATCATTCTTCCATCCTGTTTGYTGTGTTTGCAAACTCCTGGAAAATTAAAGATTCTGCATCTTACACAGCAAACAGTGATAGGACAAGAGGAATGGTTTTAAACCATTCCTAAAAGATGAGGGTTTTAGATTGGATATCAGGAAGAAATTCTTCCCTGTGAGGGTGGTGAGGCCCTGGCCCAGGCCCTGGCCCAGGGAAGCTGTGGMTGCCCCTGGATCCCTGGAAGTGTCCAAGGCCAGCCTGGATGRGGCTTGGAGCAGCCTGGGAGAGTGGAAGAKGTCCCTGCCCRTGGCAGGGGGTGGAAYAACATGAATTTAAGGTCCATTTCAACCCAARCCATTCCAGRACTGTATAAACTGGAATTCCCCAGGGGTCACACAGCACAGGCCTGTCTTGCCATGGGAGTGCAGAGCTGTGGCTGGAATAAATCCCCGTGGCCCAGCCCTTTCCCTGTGGGCTGCAGTTACCCCAAGGATCATCAGGCATCACATTTCCCATGGAGTTTTGCAATAAAGAATTTCATAATAAACCCAGATGCCAGAAAGAGATACAGCAAAGAGATCCATCTCTCACCTCTCCCTTCCAAGCCAAACAATTCTGTGATTCTGTTCCCCTCAAAAATCTTAAATGTTTCTTTTGGGGTGGGATGCATTGGCCTCATTAGGGTGCCAGTCACCCAGGCTCTCAACTCCACATCTAAGTTGCTTATTTGCAGGGATAATCTTAGCTGGGTTATTTAGAAGTAGAAGCACAGGATAGTTTTGGAGATAAGTGTTCTGCCTCAGGGTAAATACATAAAAATTATATTGCATTATATTTTATTATAAAAATTCATTAAAAACCCCTTCAAAACAAACAACAACAAAAATATCTCTATTTGCAGAATCCAGATGTGGACTAATTGATGATATGCTGGATTAGACCCCTGTTGCCCACTCCTCCCTGCCATCCCCACTGTTACACAACCRAAGTGATTTGATTTTTGTCCATTCTGGGACTACACAGCTTTGTCATTGTTTGAGATTTCCATCTAGGAATGCTTATGATGAGCCCAGACTAATTAGAGTCTGTTGAAAATGCTCCCTTTTCTCTGATCTCCATTTGTGTTTCAGTCTTATAGTCTTTAAATAAAATTGATTAGCCTGGGATCTCTTCAGGCTTCTTGAGATTTAACAAAAGCATTGTAGAGATCCTGCCAGTTCTCAAAGGATTTTTTATTTTTACCTTTGAGGCCATTTTTCACTGTCCTCTAGGTGAAGGCAATAAATCTGAGGATGAGCTCATAGAGCTGATAATTTCCAGGAGAGAAAGAACTCAGGATTTTAATGGTGCGCAGTGGAGCCAATTTACACATAGGGACAAACTCAGCTGCCAAAGCTGCACCCTTGCAATTTGTCAGGCACCAACTTTTTAACAACATCTTCTGAGGCCTTGTTAAAGTCGTGCCAAAGTGTTTCAAGGGGAAAAAATCAATTATATTAAATTGTTTGTCTTCATAGAATAGTTTGGGTTGGAAGGGACTTTCAAGCTCATCCCCTTCCAACCCCCTGTAATGAGCAGGGACACATTCCACTGGATGAGGTTGCTCCAAGCCCCTTGTATTGAAATCCCAGCTCCCAAAAATATGGAWTTTTTATTTATTTTATCAAAATTGGAGCAGTTCCTTCAAATCAGTTCAATATTGATGCCCCCAGTTTMTACCTGGTGAACAAATTGACACCAGCAAAATAACTGGACCACAGCTCCAATTTGCCTTGCATTGATTTATACATAAAATATTTATAGAAGCTTTATTGGAATGTTAAAAAAAAAATCACAGTGATACATTTTTTTTCTCAATTGAAATTTACCCTAATTGACCTAAAGAACATTTTAATTTTTCAACATTTTTCTCTAATACTAAAAAAGAAAAGCTCCCTTCCAGCCCAAACCATTCTGTGATGATCCTGAGGTAGAAATTCACTATTAAAAAGAAATCTCATTTGCACAAGGATGGGAGATGTTTGGAAATCTCTTTTAAGCAGGAAGATCAATGACTCACTGGTGCTTCTGATCCTCCGCTTCCTACAGGTGTGGGAGTGAGGGCTAATTTAAGRCATTGAGGAGAGACTGAGAAAGTGGAAATCCTTTCGCTTCCTATGGAGCAATTTAGATTGGATATTAGTAAAATTTCCTTCATGGGAAGGGTTTTCCAGCCCTGGGACAGGCTGCCCAGGRCAGTGGTAGAATGGCTAATGCTGAAGGGATTTAAAAGCTATGTGGATGTAGCACTTGGGGACATGAGTTATTGGTGGCCTGMGTAACCCTGCATAATGGTTGGACTTGATGATCTTAGAGGCCTTTTCTCACCTCAGTGATTCCATGATTTTATTTAGGTGGGATGAATCCAATCCTAAATCATTCTAACACAAAGAAATTGATGGTGTTCCTCCCATGACAACCACTAAATTTCTACCCCTGATGGACTTGGTGCTGTAACTGCTGCCCCCACAGAGGCAGTTYGGGTTGGAAGGGACCTTATAGACAATACCATTCCATCCCCCTGGCATGGGCAGGGACACCTTCCACTCTCCCTGATATCCCACATTGCTCCAAGCCCCATCCAAACTGGCCTGGAACACATCTAGGGACAGGGCAGCCATGGCAAACCCATGCCAGACCACCACAGGGAAGAATTTCTTCCCAATATCCCATCTAAACCCACCCTGTGTCAGTRTCAAGCCATYCCCTCTTGTCCTGCCTCCATGCAGGACACTCTTTGTCTGTGGAGTCCATCTCCACTCCTCCTCCTTCCTCTATACATTGGGCCTTGTATGATTTAAATAATTCACTTCTGTGAKWGAATTATGACTAAAAATATTCTTAYGTGWCTAAAGRAARYCCTACAAGCAGAATCTGTGCCATCTCTGTCTTCCAGTGTTGGTGGGTGAATCTGGGGACACTTAGTGCGTGTGCCTCTGCCATCTGCTGTCACAGCACAGGAAAAGCATGTCAGAGWGGGAGACAAGCCTCCCCCAGGATTCATTCATTTATTTGAAAATTATGATCCCACACGAGTGAAAGTGTTTGGGAAGTTTGGGGTTTTCAGCATGGATTTTTAATATTATCAGTAATATGTGTATAGAAATRTATTTGTACATAGTTTGAAGCCTGTGGGCTTTAGCCACTGAGTCATTATTGTGTAGGAGTAGAGCAGGAACGTGACTCCAGGTGTAACTMTGGATGTWACTCCAGGGTTCTGCCAAGCCAGGCTGGCTCAGAAGGTCCTGCAGTGCTTGCCGAGTCTGCACATGGATTCCTTCACCTCGCTGCTCCTCAGGGTGTAGATGAGGGGGTTCATCATGGGTGACAAGATGGTGTAGATGACACAGAYGTACTTGCTGGTGGGCAAGGTCCCAGCGGGCCGCAGGTAGGTGAAGATGCAGGGCATGAAGAACAGGGTGATGACCATCACGTGTGAGGCACAGGTGGACAGCGCCTTCCGGTTCCCCTGGGAGACGCGGGCCCGGACCTTGGCCAGGATGAGGGCRTAGGAGGCCACCAGCACCAGGAAGCAGCYCAGGGATATGAGGCCGCTGTTGGAGGCCATGAGCCACTYGGTGAGGGCGGTGTCGGCGCAGGCCAGGCGGATGACGKGCGGCACGTCACAGAAGTAGCTGTGGATGGTGTTGGGGCCGCAGAAGGGCAGCTGGAGCATGAGCACAGTCTGGACAATGGAGTGGATAAAGCCCCCGGCCCAGCAGGCAGCCACCAGCGCCCAGCAGGCCCTGCGGGCCATGATGGCCGTGTAGTGCAGGGGCCTGCAGATGGCCGTGTAGCGGTCAAAGGCCATCACCGTCAGGAGGAACATCTCTGAGGAGCCCACAAAGTGCAGGAAAAACAGCTGGGCCATGCAGCCCTCAAAGGYGATGGYCTTGTGCCCTGAGAGCAGGGCCACCAGCACTCTGGGGGCCGTGACAGARRTGYAGCAGATATCGATGAAGGACAGATTGCAGAGCAGGAAGTACATGGGCGAGGAGAGCTTGGGGTCAGTCCTGACTGTCACGATGATGAGGAGGTTGCCCAGCAGGACCATGGTGTAGGCCAGGAGGATGAGGGTGAAGAAGAGGAGTTGCAGCTCCCGCCTGTCGGAGAGCCCCAGGAGGATGAATTCAGTCACCCGGGAGGAGTTGTCCTGTGCCATCRCTCAGGCTGCCATGGCACAGGTCAGGGCGTGGCCAGGAAGGGAAGGGAATGTGCTACAGCTCCAAGGCTCATGGATGGTGTGAGCAGGATGCATTTGCTGCTGCAAAAAGCACAGTGTCATGTCACAAATGACAGAAAACAGAGTTTGCACTCACCCCCTTATTCTGCCCCTACTCAGGTCTCTGGCCTGCTTCTCCACACTGACCTTCTTTCCTGAACTYGCTCTGACCACTGTTTTCCTGCATCATGGTTGGTGTGCTCCCATTTCTCTGTCATGGAGAAATCACAGAATTATGGAATTGTTAAAGTTGGAAAAGCCCCCACTGAGTCCAGTTCTCCCTCCAGCACTGCCAAGCCCCCCACTAAACCATGTCCCCAAGTGCTACATCCATACTGCTTTTCAATCCCTTCTGGAATGGTGATTCCAGCACATCCTGCTCTCAGAAAACAAGGGCCATGAATGCTGGAAAAATGCTGTGCTGCCCTTTTACCTGCTGGAAATCTGAAGTGACTACAAGCAGATGCTGCCATTCTCAGGCATGAGCTGTTCCATGTTCTGATCCTAATGACACTCCTCTAAGCTGAGGAAAGGGCTCTCCAGTTAGCTTATCCACTCTGAAACTGGGAATACATGCASAGAAGCCAGGTCTGGGAAGTTCCTCCCTGGAGAAATKGGGGTTTCTAGCACAGCAGAAGCTTCAAAACCCTGCATGGTTTCTCTACCTTTGTATTTTTTTAAGGGAATTTTAAAAGTTGTTCAGTAGACTAATACACTCACTGTTCTGTGGAGGTTAAAGTGGGACCAGCAGAGGAATGCACTTGTSCATAAAGCTGCCTTAAAAAATCCAAAAGGCCAAATCGATAGACAGGAGACGTTAACATGACACACACATTGTCCTCTCATATGTTGAATATCCACTGTATTTCTTCTGCTGTCACTCGTTCCGTTTAAAGCCAATTCTTCACAATGCTTTCAGTGAGTGAAATCCAAGCCAGAATATGTCCCTGACATGTGTAATGACAAGCTCTGATCATTCAGCTGAGGAGGGCGGTAGAAATAATACCCAGCTCCTGGCTGTGGTGTGAAACACCCCATAAATACACCTGTGGTGACACTGGCCGAGGGAATGAGATGTTGTGACCCTGCTTTACTGACAAACAACCACAGATCCATCCTTACAGCATTCCCATGCAGAACACGAGGATCACAAGTGTATGATATTCCTGAAAGTGCTCAAGACCAAGCTGTACAGGGCTTGGAGCAACCTGACCAAACCCCCATGGCAGGGGATCAGAACAAGATGAGCTTTAAGATGCCTTCCAACCCAAACCATTCTGGGATTCTAAATCTGCAACTGGTTTTTCAATGGTTTTTTATCCCATGTCATAAAATAGACCTCCCAAAAGTCACTCACCAGCAATGCTGCTTTGCAAAGGCAGGATTTCAGCGGGGCCTGAGCAAAACAAAGGAACAATCCCAGAACACTTCCACAGAACTCACTTGCTGTCGCTCCTCKGAYGGYCTCCCCAAASCACTTCAGGGSGTTCCATCAGAACCTCTCAGTTCCATCGGAAACTCTCTGCAAGGTGCTGCTCAGAAGTTATGGAAGCAGCTCTGTATCTCTGCCAACTCTAAGCCCTGAAAAGAACAGCCCAACCTTCTGTATTTCCCATTATGCAAAAAAAAAACCCACCCAAAACCAAACAAAAAAGCAACCTCCAGGAGCATCTTCAAGCACAATTATTTCTGTAGCAGAAATAGTTCAAGTAAATCACACCACCAGGCACAAGGCTATCAGGGGTAATGAGATCCCAGAGGCAAAGGGAAACCTCAGTGGGCAAGGAACTAAAATKGTTCCTTAGGTAATTATTACTTAAATCCCTGGAGAGAGAGATCAGATAAAGATGTCTCTTACATAGGACATTTATATAAATTCATATAAAGGGATACAAATTTTGCTTTCTGTCCTAAGCCTGTATTTCTCATCTACAATCTTATTTCATACTAACCTACACTTTGACMGCACAAAGAAAAAATATCACTGATGTTATCCCTTAGACACCTGACTTACAACTTGAAACCAAGAAGTAACTCAGGAAAGCATTTTAAAAAATGCACAAAGATTTGTGGTGAGCCCTCCTCTCTCAGCAGTTACTTTTACTGACACTGTAAAGCACAGAAGCAACTTTTGAGCTCAAGTATGAAAACCTTGTAAGAATTCTTTGCAAAGTGTAGAGGAGCCTGACACTCTTTYCAGTGACAMCTTCCATAAGCTAYGGGTRAATATTTGCTCAGMWKCACSSAGAARTGARACCTSTAAAAAMCCCCACTGTTGCTCAGCTCCAAAGCATTTAAAATTACATTTATTTTATTTACTGCTGTCTTGGGCAGAGATAGGTGAAGTAGATAGAATTATAGGAGAATTTTGGAATTGCAGAATAGCTCTTTGGATTGCAAGGTACCTTATAGACCATTTCATTCCACGCCCCTGCCATGGGCAAGGACACCTTTCACCAGACCAATTTGCTCCAGGCCCCATCCAGCCTGACCTGGAACAAGGCAGAAAGGATYTGCTGAAGTGGGAGTGGAAGGGGAGAAGTTTCTCCTCCTGTTCCTTCATCAGCAAGCCACCCAACTATCTCTTAATGTCAGTGGGTTTTTTTKGTTTTTTGTTTCTTATGGGGTGCTCTAGCTGGACAGTATTTTCAGTATTTTAAAATGTATTTAAGCACTGATATTGCAGCTGCTCAGGAGGCCTTGGTGTGGGCCTGTGGTCATTGACAGGGAATAGGAAGGGAATGCCAGAGTTCTCAATGTCTTTTCTATAATAAAAAGAACTTCTAGTGCCTTCCCAATTACTGCAGGATCAGGCCAACAGGCAGCTGTTCTTTGAAAGGCCCATTTTGGGACGTTGTCACAGAAGAAATTACAGCAGAACCTGCTTGATTTTCTCCGATCCTTTGGGAACATGACTACTGCCCTACCCCTTCCCATTTCCACTTCCCACTTTCCTCCTGCACAGTTCCCTCATGGCTCCCTTCACCTCCCCATCCCAGAGGGTGTAGATGAGGGGGTTGAACATGGGTGTGATGAGCATTTAGAACATGGCCACGTTCCTGTCCTCAGACAGGCCGCTGGACGGGCAGATGTAAACAAACGTGCTGGGCCCAAGGCACAGGATCACCACAGTGATGTGGGACCTGCACGTGGACAGGGCCTTGTGCCATGTCACCAGCCTTGTGCCACCTCAGGGAAGCCAGGAATGCCCATGTAGGACGTGATCAGGATGAGGAAGCAGCTCAGGAATATGACCCCTCTGTTGGCCACCATGGCCAGGCCCTTGGCGCGCGTGTCAGCGTGGGCCGGGGGGAGCAGGGGGTGGACATCACAGAAGACGGGGGTGACTTTGTTGGGGCCACAGAAAGGGAGCAGGGCAGTGGGAAGGGTCTGGAGGGTGRAATGCAGGAAGCCCCCCGCCCAGAGGACCCCCACCATGCAGCCGCAGACTGTGGGACGTGGGCTCAGGGTAGCACAGGTGCTGGCAGACGGCCATGCAGCGGTCGTAGGCCATGGCTGTCAGGATGAAAACCTCTGTGCAGCCAAAAAATATGAAGCCCAAAGAGTTGCCCTATGCAACCTGCAAAGGAGATGGTGTTATTTTCCACCAGCAGGCCAGAAATCATTTGGGGAGCTGTGACAGAGGAGTAACAAACATCTACAAAGGAAAAGTAGCAGAGGAAGAAGTTCAGGCACCAGCTGCTTGTCACAGTGGGAACTGTGAGATTTCCTGCCACCGTGAGCATGTAGAAAAGCAGGAACACCACAAAATACATTTTCTGAGCCCCTTGTTTCTCTGGGAGGCCCAGGAGGATAAATTCCTTCATGGTGCTGGAGTTTTCTGTGCCAATCTAGTGGGTAATGTGCAGTGCAGAGCCTGGAAATGTGGAAAGATAAAGATAAAATKATTCATCAGTTTTTTCATTCTTAAAAATTAATTTATATCAGAGGTGCCTTCTCTCTAAGAAATGCATAGGATTASAATTAAGTTTATCAAGTGCTTTTTAAATTTGTTTTGGTTTTTGTTTGTTTTTTCGTTGTTCTTCCTCCTCTACATATTCAATTTGCCTTATATGAGACACAGCCATAGAATCATAGACTCCTGCAATCGTTTGGGATGAAAGGGACCTTAGAGACCATCTAGTTCCAACCCCAMTTCCATGGGCAGGGGATGCTACCCACTGGATCCCTTTGGGATTGGATCCATCTGATACAGGCTTCTATTTTATGATTTTAAAATAGASCAAGATCAGAAACTCCTGTAGAGGCAAAAAGCTGATCAAGCTGCCACAGGAAATGCTGAAATGTAGAAAAACCAAAATTGCTCTCAAACTCAAAAAAGTGAAGCCTAAGAGGAAGTTGGGAAAGTTTGTGACTTCTCCTGTGCTTGCAGTTTTACTGACAGGAGGTAAAACATACTCAAGAAAGGGGATAAAAGGGAGATCTTACCTCTAAAATTAGCTTTTCAGTCACTGACTAGAGGTACATGATAGAGTGCAGTCAGTTGGAATATGAAATAAATACAATGTGGACTGTTATAATTAAAAAAAAAAAAGAATAAGGATTTGCACCATCCTCTTATTGCAAGGGTTTTCCCCTAAAATCTCAGGTGGTTAATTGAAGAAGAATTCAATAACCTGATTTGGGACTGCAAAACCAGCTCTGCACATGGTTACAGCCAAAAAGAGCCAGAGATGGTTGACAGCTTCAGGGGAAATTTCTTTTTGTATTTTCACCTTTGTCAAGAGGAAGGGCAGGGGGGAAAAAGAGGAAAGGAAATCAGGAAAAGGAAAGAAAAGARGARAGGGAAAATATCCTGGAAAACTTACCTTCTCTGTGCTTGGAGATCTAATTTTTGTGTAAGAGCTGTAAGATTTTATGTCCCCAACATCTCCCTTTCCTGGTAGAGCCTTTAAARAACATAGAACAGCTTCTGAAAAGCTCCCAACACTTGTTTAGGAGGTGCCTTTTTAAATCCCCCTCATTTAATTCCTTGCTTTCCTTTATCACCAAGTGTATCCTGGCTTTTCCTGCCCATGTTAGAGCTGCTTGGAGGCAGCATGGGCACTGAAGGGTGCACACAGAGCTCAGCAAGAGAGAAAAAACCTGTTTAAGTAACTTTCCTCAAACCTCTCCAAGGAAATCTCCCTCCTCCAGGGCTTAATTCCCTGTTTACACAGACCCACTCCACCCTCTCCAAGGAAATCTCCCAGCTCAAGGGCTCTTGGGGCTGGAGGAGGGAGGTGTGAATGCTCAGGGGTGAGAAGGAGAAGAAATTAATCCCGTCCTTCCAGGGGAAGTTTAGATTGGATTTTAGGAAAAATTTCTTCACTCACAGGGTGGTGCAGCCCTGGCACACTTTACCAAGAGCAGTGGTGCAGTCATCATCTGTCTGGAGGGATTTAAAACCTGTGGATGTGGCACTTGGGGACATACATTAGTGGTGGCACTGCTGGGGAATGGTTGGACTCRATGACCTTGGAGAGCTTCTCCAACCTTAATAATTCCATCATTCTTGGAAATAGCAGTCAATAGATTAGCTGGATATTAAACTGGGCAAGCATGTGATGTGTCTGGTCAAGTTAACATTCCCAGACYCTGACATGAATCCATGCTTTGTGTGTTTCCCAAACCTTAGATCCATAGCTTAGGCTTTATGGCACTGTGAGTAATAATAAAATTGTGAGGATTTTTAAATCATTGTGTATCCCAAAAAATTCCACACGCCCTCATGAAAAAAAATCTTTCTACTAGTAAGTARAAGAGAGACAGAGGGTGGCTTGGATCACTTCTTGATGACCCTCCAAGTCCCTATTTTCCATTAAATTTCATCACTGGTAGCCCAGGGAATAAGGCCTTTTGCAAGAACTTGCAATGTTTCAGCAAAGGTCAGTGAAGTAGAGTAAGTAAAAAAAATCCTCATTTTACAAATTGGGAAACTAAGGGAGGGGAGGAAGTCAGCTCTTGTACATCTGTGGAAGTCAGCTGAGTTGTGCCTTTGCCACTCCAGGCTTTCCTCTGGAAAGAAATTGATCTAGTCACTTAATCAGTAAGGGGAAATGGATTTAAATGACAGAAGGTGGGTTTAGATGGGATACTGGGAATAAATTCTTCCCTGTGAGGGTGCTGAGGCCCTGGCAYAGGTTACCCAGAGAAGCTGTGGCTGCCCAATCCCTGGAAGTGTTCCTAGACAGTTTGRAGCACCCTGGGATAGTGGAAAGTGTCCCTGTCCATGGCTGGGGATGGAACTGGATGACCTTTWAAGTCCCTTCCAACCCAAACCATACCAGAATTTGATGAATTTGTGTATTACTGTGTATTATTACTCCAACTCATCACTGCTCTGAAGTATACTGTGTATTTTCAGTTTGAGATTTAGGTGCATCAGTAAATAGTTTCATCCACTGCCCATCCCTCTGTTTTGCTGACATTTACTGAAATTCTGAATGGCCCAATAACAACAAAGGCATTTTGAATGTCTCCCAACATGGAATGCCAGCAATCCATGCAGAGAAAATGGAAAACCTCAAATTAATGAGGAGATTAAATAGTGCTCTGGATAAAAATAGTCTTTTAATTTAGATATCATTTTGTGCCATAGCCTGGAGTCCTGGCCAGGTTAATGAGGGGTGCCAGTAACCACTATAGGAAATAGGATTGGGTAAGAAAGTAAAAACTGTCTTACAATCTTTGGGAAAGGAAGAGGAAGAACAGATGACAACACAAACTGAAGATGTACAAATGCATTTCTGACCTGCTAAGCAAATTTGGGCTGGATCTGCCCATTCCTGTGCCCACTGACACGCATGGCAGCGATTTGGGTGGCGTCACACTCCTGTCCCYTTACTTCCCTGGCCCAAGGGACTAAGGGACAAAATAATTCCCTGTAAGGATGTCAGGAAAGGAGAAAGGTGTTTTCTCTGTTTCCACACCYTTTGGATCAGGGTGGCTCAGGGACATGGAGTGTGCATGGACAGGACTGGGATGTTGTGGGTGGGTGGTGGGTGGTTCTGTCTGCTTAGGAGRCACAAGGTGAGGAAGAACTTGAAGCTCTGTTCAGGGGGAAGTTGTGAAACTGGAAGTGAAAGGCATGGGGCTTAGAGGGATTTTGTGAAATCTGAAGTGGCTGAGGTGTTGAAGGACTGTGCTGAAAGCCTCTGGGATGTGAAGGTGCACTGAAAGAGCTCCTGACCCCAGAGCTCCACGCTGAGGGCAGCACAAGCAGGGTTTGGGCATCTGGAACTGCTGAGGTGGAAAGCTTGAGTACAAGGTTGGATAAAGCATAGAGATCCCATAAGGTGCTGAACTGTGCTGGGAGAGGACCCACTATGGGGGTGAGTGTGTGACAACTGGGCAGGGATGGGAGGGAATGAGAAGTGATRAGGGAGGTTGTGAAACCTCCAGCAAAGATGTTATGGGAGAAAGCTTAAAATTTCTCTACCTGAGCAGCACTAAAATCTCATCTTCAGGGGCTGTGAAACCAGAGCATCTCAGGGCCTCAAGTAGGACACAACACCAGTGCAAAGTCTGTATGGACAGTTCTTGCAAGAATGGCTGAAGAAGGGAGAAGTAGTAAAAAAATAATGTTTCCGTGACACTGCAAAGAAAGGAGGGGGAAGTGGTTCAAATCTGAGTGATCATACCCGCACAGGGGAGGTATTTCCCCCATGAGTGATTGGCTGYCTGGAGGGTCACGCTGAAAACACCATGGCTTTTTAAACAGTGGCTGCCCAGCCCAGCACTGCAGGATGACACAAGGACTCGAGCTGCACCCCATGTCACACCATCCAGGGGACAACATTGCTRGGCACAGGTGCTGAAATTCCCAGGAACACAAAAAAGGTGAGAAATTCTGAGGTGGGTCTTTAACGTTGCACTCTGATGGTTTGTCAGGCTTTGGGGAAGGRAGGAGAAACAAAAACAATGGAGGAAAAAAGATCAAAAATGTACTTCCTTTGCTGGACAGAAATTTGCTGTAGGTCAGGAATTTATGATAATCATTCTCAATATAAGGAAGGCTTCATTCCAGGGACTCTTCTCCCTGTACAAGTGCTCTTGAACTGCTCTAAACTCACCTCTGTAATATAAAAACTCATTACTCAGAGACCCAGCATTACAACAGCAGAACTTTCTGTCCATAGTCTGAGACACCTTTATGCGGTCAGGATTATTCTGCCTCAGGAACTACAAGCAGGATTTGCAGGCAAATCACATRGAGGATATTTAATCCTAAGGGAGAAAAAGATCACCTGGACTCAGGCTGCTGCTGTTTGAGGAGAGTTTTCACTTATTAGTTACATATAGAAGTGGGATCATGTCTTGAACGTGTCTTGGAAACAGGAATTCAGTCTTTCCAAGGGACTATGATAAATAAATGAGAATCATGAGTGACTTTTGCAGTGTTCTTCTCCACGGTCTACAGAAGTAAGAGAAGGATTTCATCACTTCTATTACAGAAGAAGGCAAAGCTATCAATGTTTTGTCATTTACCCCTTGCAGCCATTTCTGTTCCTGGCAGTCTTTATGCACATACAGCACCTTCCAGTGCCTAAAGGTGCTCCAAGACAGCTGGAGAGGGACTTTGGAAAAGGGCCTGGAGTGACAGGACAAGGAGGAGTTGTTTTAAACTGGAAGATGGTGGATTTGAATTAGATCTTGGGAGGAAATTCTTCTCTGTGAGGGTGGTGAGGCACAGGTTGCCCAGAGGAGCTGTGGCTGCCTTATTCCTGCAAGTGTCCAAGGCCAGGTTGGCAGGGATTTGGAGCAACCTGGTCTGTGGAAGGTGTCCCTGGCTCTGGCAGGAGGTTGGAACAAGATGAGGTTTAAGATCCCTCCCAACCGAAACCATTCTATGATTCCATGACATGATCAATGGCACAAAGCCATTTAACATTGGGAATTATCACCTGTCATTTCTTGAATCCCCAGTGGAGACAGATGCACCTATGGAGGCTGCAGTGGGCTGAGACAGAACTTAGGTGATACTCAAATGTTCACACTCCCTTCATATCAAGTAGAAATTTGGTTGCACAGAAGCCAGGAAACCACTTWACCACCTTGCCTTCCTCTGTTCTCGCAGCAGAAAAGCTGCACAGAACTTGAGGCTGTTTCTGTTAATTTCTACAAAAACGTGATMATTTGTAGCCACCCCTGGAGCAGCCTGTGAGGGAGGAACAGCCACAGGGCTGCTCTCCACAGTGTTCATGCTAGAAGTGCTCAAGGTGCTATAAGAGCTGAGGATGGGATCATCCAGCTCTGCAGTGCCAGAAGTTCCCTGGTTTCAATCAAGGAAATCATAGAATCCTCATAATTTGAGCTGCAAGGGACCTTAAAGCCCATCCAGCCCCACCCCCTGCCATGGGCAGGGACACCTTCCACTAGCGCAGGTTGCTCCAAGCCCCATCCAACCTGGCCTTGAAATTTCCTGCTCCACACCCTTCTTTTCCCCCGTCCATGAGGTCAGTGTGCCTGGGGTGCTGGGATGGAGCAGCAGTGATTCAGTCTGTCACGTTCTGGGYGCTTTTGGAAGTCTGTCTCCATGTGTGCTGCTGCACCACAAAGAGAGAACAGAGGATTCATGCTGGCTACATGGTTCAGTGATTCACATCTTCCCAGAAAACCCCGTTTTTTGTTCCTATCCTCTTTTTAACTTCTCAGCCTTCCATGTCCAAATTAACAGCTGGTTGGGAGACAGCCAAAGAGCCACTGCATTTGTTCTCATCAGACCATAAAAAAGGTGTTAAACCCATTTTTTTTTCACTCCCAAGATTCTCAATCAGATCTCAGTACCACRGGGAAGGAAATAATGACTTAACTCATGGAGTGGTGTGGAAAAGTTATCAGAGCCACAGCTCCCATGTCCTGTGAGGACGAGATAATCTGTGGTTTCTTACATGTGGTTCTTGCAGTTTCTGAGGGAGAGGTTGAGGGCTCTGCCAAACCAAAATGTTTATTTGTTACTATACATGGGACCAAGGAGAACCACATCAAATAACACTTCATTAAAACAGAAATCACTCATTAATATAAAAAACTACCTATTGTTCTCATGGAATCACAGAATTCCAGAGTGGTTTGGGCTGGAAGGGACCTTAAAGATCATCCAGTTCYAACCCCCTGCAATGGGCATGGACACTTTCCACTATCCCAGTTTGCTCCAGCCTGGCTTTGGACACCTCCACAGATGGGGCAGCCACAGTTTCTGTGGGCAACCTGTGCCAGAGCTTCACCACCCTCCCAGGGAAGAATTTATTCCCAGTATCCCATCTAAACCCACACTCTGTCAGTGTGAAGCCTTTACCCTTTATCCTGTTACTCCAGGCTCTTGGTCCCTTCTAAACCAATTTATTTTGAGGTTCCATGAAATCAAGTTCTAGCTACAAAGCCTTGGAACAAACCAAGTAACCCCTCTAGAAAAGTCACCCTGTAGTTACCACCTCTCCCCTCTCTGCTCCCAGGTCCGAATCACCCATATGAGACCCTCAACCACACCAATGGTCCTTCCAACCACAGCCATCCATGCTCCTGGGACCAACCAGAGTGGGGCTGTGGGACAACCCGAGCCGTCCTATGCTGTCCTCAAGTTCATGGAGAGCTTCTGCCTGCTGAGTGCTGCCTGTGGGATGGTGGGGAACGGCCTGGTGCTGTGGTACCTGGGCTTCCGCATCCGCAGGAACCACTTCACCGTCTACATCCTGAACCTGGCGGCCGCTGACTTCGGGTACCTGCTGTGCATCGCCGTGGAGACCGTGCAGTACCTGATGCAGTTTAATGTGGGGGTACAGTTTGGGATATTCCTCTTCCTGGATCTCTTCATGTATGGCACGGGCCTGTACCTGCTGACGGCCATCAGCATTGAGCGCTGCCTGTCCGTGCTGTCCCCCATCTGGTGCCGGACACACCGCCCAAAGCACCTGTCTGCCGTGGTGTCCGGCCTGCTCTGGGCCCTGTCCCTGCTCCTGAACACTCTGGGATATGTTCTGTGCACCATTCGCCCCTCTCCCAGGGCCTGCCAGCGCCTGCTCATCGCCATCGGAGCCTTGGATTTCCTTGTCTGCGCGCCCCTCATGCTGCTCTTCAGCCTCACCCTCTTCCTGCGGGTCAAGTGCAGCTCCCAGCCCTTCCAAACGGGCCGGCTCTTCACCGTCATCATGCTCACCATCCTCTTCTTCCTCATTTTCGCCGTGCCCCTCAGTATCCTCATCCTCCTGGACTTCCTGGGCCTCAAGTTCCTGTATTCCCCAGAGATCGGCTTTGTGCTGTCCTGCGTCAACAGCACCCTCAACCCCRTCATTTACTTCCTGGTGGGAAGCTACAGGGATCGGAAATTCCGGCTCACCCTCAGGCTGGCATTCCAGAGGGCCTTCCAAGACTCAGCGGATGACAGAGACGAGCGGGAAACACGGGACACGATAACCATGTCCTCCTAAAATCTGCAATGTCTTGGCAGAACTGAAGAACTCTGAGGTACTGGAGAAGGTTCACCTCACCTGACCCTCAATACCCTCTTTGTAGATATTTTAGGTCATTATTTTAAGTCCTTGTTATTTTAAGACCCCCTTTGGGTCATTATTTTAAGTGCCCCATATGGCACATAAGCACCTGGACCACAGAATTTACCTGACCTGTATTTAGGACACATTAAAAGTTCCTGTTTCTTTCCAGTGATTACTAAATAATATTAATTTGATAAGGCTGAAATGTCTTGGTATCTGAATTTCATCAAAGAAATCCTGCTCAGGATAAATCCTTGTCATTCATAAACTCATGAAGTATGTGTTGCTTTTCACTCACAAATGAGATCAGTACCAACAATCCTCCTGTTGGAAGCAGACATAAAATTCCTGGAAGGAGAATCCATCTATCCCTCTTAAATTAGAATTCCCATCCCATGTCAGAGCACACACAGAGCCTTTGGTGCCTCACAGAGCCACTTTGGGCCTCCTAATGTGAGCATTTCAAGGACTGAAAAGATTCACATCCGAGTCCATTTCTTCTCTGAACCAGGGATGTTTCCATACCACAGAGCAGAAGAGGGCTCCAACTCCTCCCATCTTACTTTAAAAATTTATTAATTGAGTTTCATCCTTGCTTCTCTTGTATTTCAAAGAAATATATGACTGGAGATTAGTGGTTTATATTCTTATATTGTTGCATGTTATTTTAATTTCCTCCAGCCCTTGGCAGAGTCTCTGTACTTAYCTAAAGCATGCATTGGGTTGTAATTTTTTTCCTTTAAAAGGAAACATCAGAAATCGTGGCTTTTAAATCTCCTTTACCAATAGAAGTAAATCTAAGGATAGTGGGAAAAATACAGGAAACAGAACGAGGTAAATAAATACCATGATTTTCAACAAATTATTCTCTAAACCAAATCCTTTGAGGGGCAAAATGGGATTATTTATGCTATCAGACTACCTAACATTTATTCTTTTAACCAAAATGATTAGAAAAAGTCAATGTCGGTAATTTTCTTTGAAAAACCTCACAAATGCATATTCAAAATGTTATCTTTTTGAGGTCTCAAATTTTTTTTATCATTCGGACAAACAAAACATTTTTGTATTGTTAAAAAGACCAGAATTCTCTTTTTTGTTGGGTTTTTTTCCCCCTAAAGGGTTAAAATTGTATTTAAAGTTGTTGTTGTTGCTATCTGATTTATCAGCTGATAAAAACACACAGAATGTAAACTCAGAAAAATAWTTTTTTTTAATTTAAGGCACAGGAAGAACCTTCCAGTCAGTGTCTACTAAAAAAGGACAGAAAAGCCAAGCTTGTTTATAACAGCTAATTCCAGATGGTTTTTGGTATAACACTGCTGTGCTTAGGTGAATAACTTTTCCTCCAATGATTCCAGAGGGAGCAGGACCAGCCCTTGTGTGACTGACCCAAATATTTATAGGGATTTAGCAYACCAGGGTTATCCTCCTTCAGCTGTCCTGTCCAAGCACATCMTTTGTCATTCTCAATCTTTATTTTTTACTTTTTCCCATACTTCCTTATTTTTTCTGTTTCTCTCCCATTCATTCTCTTGCTTTGTTTCCTTTTTTACTTTGTTGCATTTTTTTCCTTTTTTTTCCTCTCYCTCCCCCTTTCTCCCTTTCCTCTCCCCTTTCTCCAAATTCTATTTTCACCCACCTCTTACACCCCTTACACCCCAAATCTCACCAAGCCAACACCCCTTATTCTGCCCATTTTTGCAGACTTTGCTTCAACAGAGTTTATTCCCTATGGATGGGGCAGTGAGGGTCATTCCATGGGGAATAAACCCAGCTGGGGAACTGGACTGAGCTGAGTACCCTTGTCTCCATACTTCTGGCTGTCTCTGAGGTGCCACATGTCCAGAAGTGCCTCACAGAGCTGTCAYCTCCACCACAGTGTCCCCAGGGCCGTGGCTCCCCTCGTCACTCCCGGCTTTCTCCTCAAACACCCTCCGCAGAGCGACTCTGACCGAGCGCTGGAAGCGGCGCCGCCGGCAGCTCCCCACCAGCACGTAAACCACCGGGTTGAGGGAGSAGTTCAGCAATGCCAGGAAMAAAGAGGGKTCTTSTGGRAGTAAATYACSRGAAYSAGGGAGATTGATGAAAACCTCCACGCAGAAAGGGATGCCAAAGGCAAAGAACAGCAGGACGTTGAGCAGGATGGCCACAAAGAGCTTCCCTGGCTGCCGCCTCCGRGAGCCACAGCGCAGCTTGAGGAACAGGAACAGGTTGGAAACCAACATCATCAGGGAAAAAACCATGCAAATGGCGAGGGCTACACCTGCAAGGACAGTCTCAGAGGCCTCAATGTAGATGTAGGCGAGGTAGAGGGAGGAAACAAAAACCCCAGCGAGGGCCCAGAGGGCCCCGCTGACAATGGCYGAGAGGTGCCGGGGGCGGTGGCAGCGGTACCAGATGGGGCAGAGGACAGAGACGCAGCGCTCCAYGCTGAGGGCTGCCAGCAGCCCCAGGCTGCTCAGGTCAAACACGTGGCACGKGAACCCAAGGAAAAACACAAAATGGTAATAGTGATGAATAAAAGGAAACAAAGATGTGCAAAATGCTGCTAAGGACAGAAAAGCCAACACAAGCAGGAGAAACAGGAGGAGCAGGGAGAAGTCTGCAACAGCCAGATTTAGGATGTAGACAGTGAAAGGGCTCTGCTTTGTGTGGAAGCCCAGGAACCACAAGACCACCCCATTCCCTGCCAGCCCACAGAGGGAGATCCCCAGGCACACCCCTGCAAAGGCAATCAGGCTGGAGGGAATGCTGGAGCATTGAKATCTGATAWATTCCTCCCAATCCAGAGATCCATAAAGTGTATTGTTCAGGGTGAGGTTTGTTGTGCTGTTCTCCTCCATGGTGAATGATCCTGSTCCCAGCAGCTGCCTTCTCCCTTTCCYACCACCTCCTAGGGAGAGATGGGGAACCAGAGGGAAATAAGGGACATCAGCACTCCCAGCATTTCCCARCTGTCCACACAGCCTCACGCCAGCCCCAGGAAGAACCCCCACCCCTGCAGTGCCCRGGACTGGCTCCCAGCCCTCCAGCCCTGACCCTAGACAGGAATCTCCCACCAGGCCATCCCTGGACTCCTACCTCCACTAGGAACAGCACTGACACAGCAGCACCAGGAGAAAGGATTTGGAGATGCCTGCTGGAACCRCTGGCTGTGCTTCAGTCTCGTGCCTYGTGCCTGGGTGCAGCCCTTGGCCCRGAGATCATATCCCATGGTCAGAGCTCCCCTCACAATCTCCCCACATCAGTGACAGCTTCCCCTCACATGTCCAGGGACACAGATCTTATCAGGAGGAGGTGGCCATGTCACCCTCTTCCTCTGCCTCCCCCCAGTTCTTCATGAGGAGCTGCTCATCTTTTATGATCCCATTAATGCAGGCACTCAGACTTTTGAATTTTAATCATTTACTGGATCTAAAGCAATGAAAATAAGAGGACAGCACAGATAATATTATGTCCCTTCACGTGCTGGGAATCCTGGGTCAAAACCCTCCTCTTGTGAGGGCAGATCCTGTCCATGGAAGGGGTACTCCACTATGATCTGTTCAGCTATTACTGAGTTTTCTGAATCCCTCAGAAATTCCAGACATCATTAGATGCCAACAGAGCCCCTGAGCAGCACCCATGGGGATGARCACTGTCTTTGTGTCCACTTGCCCTGGGAAATCACCAGTGCTCAGACACGGGACTGCACGAGGGCTTTGCCCACAGCCTCTAATCCCATCCTGTCTAGTCCCAATCATCAGCCTCATCCCCCCTGCTGGGCATGTGTCTCCTCAGAGATTAGGTTTGTGGGGTACATGGTGCTGCCAAAGYGCTCTTATCTCCAAGTGGTTGCTGCCACACAACCTCAGCCTTTCACAGCACGGGAACTGGCATTTATCTCCTGCCCCTCTTTCATGTGTTTTCCATCTCCTTTGGAGTTGTATCCTGTGCTTGTYATCCCCAGAACTGATGGATGTGTTAATGCACAAAGTCCATGTGCTCTCCAGGGGGTCCAGCCTGGAGCTTCAGGATTTGGAGCTAGAGGAACACTTGAAACAAGGAGAGAACTTAGGCTCAGCATCCATCCATGAGAGGGAGATGGAAGAAKGTGCAACTCCTGGAAGTTTCTCCCAGAAGAAAGGTGGAAGAAGTCTTTGAGCACGAGTTACATGTTACTAGAGACACTGAGCAACTTGTGCTGTGGCATGTCTGCACACCAGTGATTTCTCACTCCTGAAGGTCTCTGGCTCATCTCTCTCACCCCTCTGCCATCCTCCATCCCTGGGAATGATTTATATCCCCTTCTGCATTGATGGATGGACTGCCTGGCACATGCAGTGAAAGGCAGAAGCCTCTTGCATGGTGGGATGACACTGGAGGGTGGCAGAGGAAGGGGCTGACGTGGCCACCTCCTCCTGATAAGATCTGTGTCCCTGGACATGTGAGGGGAAGCTGTCACTGATGTGGGGAGATTGTGAGGGGAGCTCTGACCATGGGATATGATCTCTGGGCCAAGGGCTGCACCCAGGCACGAGGCACGAGACTGAAGCACAGCCAGTGGTTCCAGCAGGCATCTCCAAATCCTTTCTCCTGGTGCTGCTGTGTCAGTGCTGTTCCTAGTGGAGGTAGGAGTCCAGGGATGGCCTGGTGGGAGATTCCTGTCTAGGGTCAGGGCTGGAGGGCTGGGAGCCAGTCCTGGGCACTGCAGGGGTGGGGGTTCTTCCTGGGGCTGGCGTGAGGCTGTGTGGACAGTTGGGAAATGCTGGGAGTGCTGATGTCCCTTATTTCCCTCTGGTTCCCCATCTCTCCCTAGGAGGTGGTAGGAAAGGGAGAAGGCAGCTGCTGGGAGCAGGATCATTCACCATGGAGGAGAACAGCACAACAAACCTCACCCTGAACAATACACTTTATGGATCTCTGGATTGGGAGGAATATATCAGATCTCAATGCTCCAGCATTCCCTCCAGCCTGATTGCYTTTGCAGGGGTGTGCCTGGGGATCTCCCTCTGTGGGCTGGCAGGGAATGGGGTGGTCTTGTGGTTCCTGGGCTTCCACACAAAGCAGAGCCCTTTCACTGTCTACATCCTAAATCTGGCTGTTGCAGACTTCTCCCTGCTCCTCCTGTTTCTCCTGCTTGTGTTGGCTTTTCTGTCCTTAGCAGCATTTTGCACATCTTTGTTTCCTTTTATTCATCACTATTACCATTTTGTGTTTTTCCTTGGGTTCMCGTGCCACGTGTTTGACCTGAGCAGCCTGGGGCTGCTGGCAGCCCTCAGCRTGGAGCGCTGCGTCTCTGTCCTCTGCCCCATCTGGTACCGCTGCCACCGCCCCCGGCACCTCTCGGCCATTGTCAGCGGGGCCCTCTGGGCCCTCGCTGGGGTTTTTGTTTCCTCCCTCTACCTCGCCTACATCTACATTGAGGCCTCTGAGACTGTCCTTGCAGGTGTAGCCCTCGCCATTTGCATGGTTTTTTCCCTGATGATGTTGGTTTCCAACCTGTTCCTGTTCCTCAAGCTGCGCTGTGGCTCTCGGAGGCGGCAGCCAGGGAAGCTCTTTGTGGCCATCSTGCTCAACGTCCTGCTGTTCTTTGCCTTTGGCATCCCTTTCTGCGTGGAGGTTTTCATCAATCTCCCTGATTCTGGTAATTTACTYCCAGAAGAACCCTCTTTTTTCCTGGCATTGCTGAACTGCTCCCTCAACCCGGTGGTTTACGTGCTGGTGGGGAGCTGCCGGCGGCGCCGCTTCCAGCGCTCGGTCAGAGTCGCTCTGCGGAGGGTGTTTGAGGAGAAAGCCGGGAGTGACGAGGGGAGCCACGGCCCTGGGGACACTGTGGTGGAGRTGACAGCTCTGTGAGGCACTTCTGGACATGTGGCCCTGGCAGATGTGGCACCTCAGAGATGGCACCTCAGAGACAGCCAGAAGTATTGGAGCACATGGCTCTGAGCTCAGTCCTGTTCCTGTATTCCCCATGGAATGACCCTCATTGCCTTGGCCCCAAGGAATAAMCTCTGATGTACTGATCTTTTTAATTTTGTTGCTACCCCGAAATCAGATTTGGATTTTTGCTTTTTGTTTCTTTTCAATGTGGTAACTCCTGCCCCAGATTTTATTGAATAAACAACATCAGGGATTTGCTGCAGAGCTTGTCCCTGGGAATCAGCATCAGAAAATGGCTCATTTCCTCAGTTTTTCCCATTCTAAAGCCTCTCGATCGTTTGTGAGGAGGGCAGGTACCTGTCTCACACCAGAGCTCTCCTAAGGCTAGTGCCAACAATGTCTGGTATGAGCCATCTTTTGACAGTTCTAAAAGCACCGCATTCCTTCTAGGAAAAGCAGTTTGTGTCAGGTTCCTCTTAGCAACCCTAATCCTGAAATCTTGTTTGTGAACAGGCTCAGATCACCACCTCGCATTGCACAGGTGGATTTTTAGGACTCTGCAGGACAAAACCTATGATTTCTGCTTCAAATCTAATTTTGCCACTTGTGTACCACAATTTCAGTGGTACTTCTCCTGCACCAGGCAGTTTCCAAGCGGATTCATGCAATAATAAATTCTCTGTATGAGCTGGAGCACAGACACACAGCAGAGGGATGATTTAGGATGTCAGCAATGGCATTTTTTCTGAGAAGAGGCAAATCAATGCTGCTCTCTTGGCTTTAATCCTTAGAAAGTTGCAGGTTTCATCTGAGTCATCCTCTACACCCCATTGGCAGTCAGACAGGAGCCTACAGTGAATTCCAAGGAATTCCTAGAAAGGCGAGGTGAGATGATTCCCACCCAGGCTGACATGTGCCTCAGGGRTCTGGGATGCTCCTGCTGGAAACTGCTGGCCCTGGGACCAGAACTGTCACCTCYCTTCCCTGCTGMCASYGTGTTYGTGTCCCCAGCTATGGAATCTCACCAGGCCAGTCCTATCAAGGGCAAACACTTCATGATCCAGGAGCTGGCAGAGCTCCAGGAGAGTTGGAGATGGACTTTGGACAAGGGCATGGAGTGACAGGACAAGGGGGAATGGCTTCCCACTGACAGAGGGTGGGGTCAGATGGGATATTGGGTAGAAATCCTTCCCTGTGAGGGTGGTGAGGCCCTGGCACAGGTTGCCCAGAGGGGTGGGGTCAGGTAAAAACAAACACAAGGGCTCCCATGTCCGAGGAGGAGGAGGAGGATGAGCCCTAATGATGGGCTGGAAAGGAGATCACAGCGCCCCAAAACCTGGTCCCTGACAGCTTTCATTGCATCATCAAGGAGATTGGCAGTAATCAGGGTGGGCTCTAAGTGCTCCTGACCGGGCTGCAAACTGAGTGCTGTCCTTCCTTTGGGCTCTGTAAGCCTGCATTGCAATGACAGAAATGGGAATTCTTGTCTCAGTTGTGGCGCTTCGGCCCCAGGTTTTGGCAAAGATGTCAGAACTCTTTCCAGAATGGGAGCTGTTTCTGAGAAGCAGCCAGGTGCTTCAACAGCACTTGCAGCACTGCCAGCATTCCAGTGCAACCAGTGCCACCTGTATCCCTCTGCAGCTGGAGGGATAATGACCTCTCAGAGAAGAGAAACAAGGAGTTGTAGAAACCTGCTGAGAGAGGCAAAGCAGTCAGAGAATGGGACACTGCAGGAAAGGAATGTTTCTAATCAGAAGTAAAAGAGGAACCATTTGCAAAATATTTCATTTGGAGCTTTTGGCAAAAGCCAATTCCTTTGTGTCAAAGAAAAAAAAATTCAAGATAAATAACTATGAGGGAGTGGAGCTCTGACGAAGCCAAAGTTGCAAACAACTTCCAACTGCCCTATGACCCCACCAAGCCTTGCAAGCAGCACTGCGA
>JACDOX010000161.1:1420850-1658568 GCA_014549065.1 Cardinalis cardinalis | reverse complement strand
AACCCCAGATGAGCTGTGGCTTTCCTGAACCCATCCTTCTGCAGTCACACAGAATTTCTGTAGTTCTCCTGGGCCATCTGCCCCTCCTTCCACCTCCTGTACCCCTCCTTTGTATGTCTATGTCAAGTTAGGAGCTCCTTGCTCAACCACACAGCCTCCTGCCCTCTCTGGTTCTGCTTGTTGGCAGGGATCATTGTTGAGCTTGGAGCCCAGTAGCTCTCCTGGACTCCCCCTCTCTCCAGGACTGTCTCCCATGGAATTTTTCCAAGCATATCTCTGAAGAGGTTATATTCTGCCCTTCAGAAGTCCAAGGCTGAGATTCTGTGATCTGCTCTGCTACTCTCTCTCAGGATCGTGACATCTGCCATCTTATTATCTCCCAAAGAATATGCAATAAGAGGTATCTAGATGATAGACATAAATTCTTTTATTACCTATACAATGAGGACTTTTGGGTGACTGTAAAACTAAACAAGCTAACAAGCTCTTAAGCATACATCAACACGAGACATCAAATGAATGAATTCTGCTTACAGTAACACCTTCAGTGCCTGTGTTACTGCACCCTGAAAGCAAATGCAGAAAATCTCCAAATCCTTTGCTTGCCATATGTGTACTGCTTCTTCTTGTCCCTTCTTTACATAGACATTTCTAAGCCACACACCCAGACCTTCTCATATGTAAGTAGCTGCACCAGGTTTTTCAATAAAATGTAAAGCGAAGGCACCTCTCTCACCTGTATTCACTGCTTTGCTGAAGGGGACAATGCTTGTTGCAAGGGTCTTCACTCTCTATGACTTGGACTTTTGCTGAGCTACTATCCAGTCCTTTGAAAGGCCTGAAATTAGTGCATAACTGCCGGCTTCTTGCCACAAGCCATGTCATCACATGCCTTTGCAGCTGGTCAGGCGAGATAGGAGAAGACATACAGCTGCAAAACACATGTAATTCATCCCACTGCACTACTTTGTTTCTCTGTCCATCTAGGATGTGGATTAACAACCATTGCAATTTAATTTATTTTGAAAAATATTCTTCATAGCAGAAGACTTTAAAAAAATCACATCAAGTTTTGTACTCTTGCAGAATGAGGGAACAGGAAGGAGTTCTCCCTACTATGCCAGCACTCTTCATCCTAATGTCACTGCTTTTTAGCACATTTTCATCTCCTTTTCAGAGGTGTCTTTGGAGTTAGTGCATTTTGGCAATTAATATGCTGGGTGTAATGAAGAAACTTCCAGTCTCAGCCATATTTCTGGGTGCCACTATCTCATGACTTTGTACGCTTAACTTGGATTACATCTTGTCAGCCACGGGCTTTCCCCTTCTCCCAGCCATACACTTAAGCTGTGGTAGAAGCCAGAGGCTAGGATCTGGTTTAGTCCTGCCTGCCATCCTGCAGCAGCACCAGTGATAGGCTTTCTATCCAGAAGTATTTCAGGTTGTTGTAGATGAGTGTGTCACCAGCACTTACTTACAGTCCTGTAGTTCAACAGCAGAAATAACCTGAAGACAGACCTCATTTAATTTATCTCTGATATTTTAAAGCTTAATCCCCAAATTCTCTTTTTTCCTCTCAGTCTCGAAGCCCTTGTAGATCTACAGACAAAGTAGTTCAGAATAGAAATGGTGGGACCAAATTCACAAAAGCTTTTTTTTTTTCCACAAATAGTTGGTACTATTCAGTCACTGTCAAAGTCAGAGGCACTGCCACCTTTGCACTCAGACCCAAGCAAGACTACAGAGATAACCAAAGCACAGAAAAACTTCGTGGGAGGGATGGATTTTCAGGTCCACAAATTCACTGGTGAAAATAAATTTTATGTATAATGGTTGGTATTCAATGCTATTCACTGGCTTTTAAAAAAAAAGTGTCTTTAAAGAGTTTAAGAGTCTGCTGTAGGCATAATAATCTCTCTACTAGCACATCTTTAGGAATAAAAGGAAAGAAGGACAATTTTGACATCTTTCTCTTGTAAAGGAGTTGCAGCTAAAGGATAGTATTTAGAAGTACACTTTATCAGCAGCCAACTGACAGTAGCTAGAAGACCAAGATGTTTAATTCTATGTCTTGTAGTCACTGCACAGTGCAGCGTATTTCCAGTCACACACGGGAATCAGTGTTGCTGATTTGTAGGCAGCTCTGGGGATAATACATGGGCTCCGCAACAACCAGCATGTTGTTGGCTCATGCTGACGTCTCTTGCAAAGTCAAAGGCTTGCCCCAAGCTCCATCACTATTTGGTGAAAGTTGTTCCAATGAAAGCCTTCAGAACTACTAGCCTGGACCTTTTTTAAATTAAAATGGTTTTTGGTCTGCTGGGGATGTTAATACAAGACAGAGCCAGGGCTCTAATTAATCCCAGACAAGGTTGGTTTAACATGCCAGAGAAGTGATGAAAGCAAAGAGTTCCCTCTCCCTCTCTCAACTCTGATTCCACCGAGCCAGGCTATACACATAACATATCATCTGCTGGATTACCTAAGGAGTCAGCCTTCTTTACTCAGAAAGAAAAACAGAGAGATGTTAGTGTTTGTATAATGGTAAAGCACTGTGTGCATTTAAATAACTGAGGTTTTCTATTTCTGCTGATCTAGGGATGGGGAGAGGGGAAGGTGTGTTAGTTTTTACCTGGTTTTGCTCAGTGCTACTCACAACACTCCAACACAGATGGGGTGAGAAAAGGAATGTGAGAAGGCCACTCTTCTCTTCATGGACACAGCTTTTATCAACATGGATATACCCTTAAAGCCTCACAGGGTAGACAAGTAAGGCCAAGATTAAATCTTCTGGAAAGTCAGATTTAATTTACTCTTCTTCATGAAGTCAAGTATTTTCAAAGCTTTTCTTCCATACAACTATTTCCCACAAGTTTAGGACCCATATCCTTCCATCAATGTAAAATTTAGAGCCTCTCTCAAACTTCTGCAAGTAGAATGCTTCTTTCCTTTACAGCAGATCCAGCTCTGCAAGGCTCGAAGCCATCTTCAGCTTTGCTTCTGGCTTTGCTTTGGAGCAGGGTTAAACTCAGTGCTCTGGAAAATCTGAGCTGGGAAGCTGTGTGGAGCTATAACCATGAACGGAGGGCCTCATTAACTCCTCTGAAAACTGTGTGTGGTCTGTCCTGGTCTCAGCAGTGTGGGGGTGGTAGGGGCTGCCTGAGCCTCCCTTGGGTGGGAGACGGGACCACAGCCACCAGTGGAAAGCTGAACATAACAAAAAAACAAAGCTGCAGAGAGCAGCTTGTCAGTAGCAAGTCCAAAGCAAGTATTACAGAAAGAATTCTGAAGGAAATGGCAGAGCTGCCCCAGATTTCTGAGAATGGAGTCCTGACAGGGGGTTTGCTCTTCACTGGGGGCTGGTGACCAAGGCACTCCTTACAGCTGGGACTGCAGGGAGGTGCTGAGAAGATGGAGGAGATTCAGCTGCAATGGGAGCCTGGTTTTCAGCCTGCAACATGAGGGAAGGGCTCAGTACCAAATGGGGCTGCCATAAATTATTAGAAAGAAAATTTTGCAGAGGTCACAGGAGTGGCATTTCCTTAACCACCACCCAGCCCATTTAAGAAATACTATGTACAGCATTCAGACAGGCACCTTATTGCAGGAGACATTTCTTTTGCCAGGAGCATCTTGTGGGAACATGCTGACCTCCTCTGACACAGGAGCACTTTCTAGAACTTCAGATTTCAGAGCAAGATGCAGTTGTCCTTTCACTGAACTACCAAGCCATCACATCCAGAAAAATGGTTTTTTCAGTGAAGAATAAATTCAACATCATTAGTTGTTTACATTAAAGCTGTAAATAACTCATGGAACAAAAAGCACAATGCATCTTAAATATTTGGAAATTACAGACATCAGGGGGCTTTATTGGAAGTGTGATGACTAGAATATTTGTTTCTAGACTTTCAAATTTTACAAGACTTTTACAAGAGGAAGTTAAGCAGATGTAAAGCCCTAAAGATGTAAGATATACCTTATGTTTATTTCATCTGGACAAGCAGTAATACTCTGTCATTTCTGGTGTTAGCAGTGGTTTGGGTGTGTTAATGTAACAGGGATAAAGAAAGTTTATATGAACATAAAATATATAATGCAGATATATTGACATCAGCAGAACATAAATGTATTCAGCTGTGCCAGGTAGTTTAAAATTAGGGAAGCATCCCAGTGCTTGCTAAGAAAAGAAAGAAAACTGTGTACAATTCCTGCCTATGGCTAAAGGAAAATTTTCCATTTTTTCCTCAATTCTCCAGTGACACGTTCAGAAGAACTTGCAACAGCTAACAGGAAATGGTAAAAAAAAAAGGAAAGAGAAAAATGAAACCTTCCCAGAGCTCCAGTGGTGTGTTTCTGCGGTTTTAGTATCTTTTCTGCACACATTTGATGCAAAAGCTGCTCAAAACCTAATATGTGATACGCAATGCCTGACTTCAGGCCTGGAGGTTTGCTTGACTTCATTTAAGCCATCTCTCTCTTTTCCCCTTATTCCCAAGACAGTGAAACATTCACTAAATAATTTTAGAAGTTGCTGTCTGCACATTCAGTCATAGTATTCTCCCTCACTTTGTGTTCTAAATGGAAAGGAAGTGCTATAGAATACACTTAAAATTGCATCAGGCACTCATGTGCCCAACAATATCATGAGGGGAAAGCCAGGTTACCAGGTATGCCATGGAGCAGGATCTTGCTGGAGATATCCTCCTGCTGCTTGGGGAAGCAGTCTTCAAACTTGTCTGATTCACAGTTTTTGTAAGTATACTGCCTTGTCTTGTCTACTAAATATTTATTTATACCTACCCAACATTTGCATACCACTTGGAATTGTGTAGGATGAGCGTGCAGGATGAGCCATCCTGGACACCTGCTTGTAAGACAGTTAATACCTTCAGCTGCATCCTGTTTGCTGGCATATCTTCCTATCAATGAGGAATGAGTATAATCACATCCTTTGTAGTGGATGAGGTTTTAAAACTGAAAGAGTATGCGTGGTGCAATAAACCCACTTTATTCTCCTACTTGTCTAACTGGCCTTCTACAGCAGCTTCTTTCAGAACATAAAGAGTTTCAGCCTACAAGTCTCAAGAAGTTTCCATGGAGCATATAGCCTATCTACTGGGAGTAAAAGCTCTTTCCCTAGTCCCATCATTAATGGGAAGGGAGTACACAACATTCATAGATGTTTGTGGTTCAAAAGAAATTACAAGAGTCAGAGGATCATACCAAGTAGTGTTTGCAATCCTGTTGAAGTGAATAGTTGTAGTCTTGTCAAAAGCAGTGGTCCTGTATTACCTCAAGGGCAAATGAATCGATTTTCACACTGGCACTATATTTACAGCACAAACGGGACAGGACACTTGGAATCAGGTCCTTGAGAGGTTTATTTCCCACATCAGTCTCATAACATTGTTTTACAATGGAGACAACTTGTTCGTCCCTTATCTTGTAAAATTTTCTCAAGCCGATAAAAGACGTCCCATTCTGTTTTAGATAATTGATTTTCCATCTCGTCACCCAGGAAGCCCCTAGAAAAACTACTTACATATACAGCAGATGCAGAAGGCTAGGGGATATTCTACTGCTCCTTGTTCACAACCTGGGTCTCCAGCGGCCGGTATTATCCAAAATTTTCTTTTTTCTTCTAGGCTAAATGTAAAGATCCTCACACGAGGTCACCACTTATTACCTCAAAAGTAAATGAATCGATTTTCAGCCAGCACTATATTTACAGCACAAACAAAACAAGACACTTAGAATCAAGTCCTTGAGACGTTTATTTCCCACATCAGTCTCATAACATTGTTTTACAATAGAGACAACTTGATGTAGCCATCTCACTAGTTTCACAGAATGCCAAAGAAGCTTGACGTTACTGAAGAGCATAAGACAGATTCAGAGTAAATTTCATCTAATCACATAGAGAAAAGGCATATTGACAATAATTCTATCTAATAATCTTAAAACAGACGTAATTCTAGTTAAAACAATGAAGCTTTTTCTAAACACAATAGCTTGTTCATAGAAACCTAAGCACAACGCTCCATTCATTTTTAACCTTCTAAAATATACATTAAATAAACTTGTTGCAACTTARARRGCRAGCTAACACAAGMCTATTGTTCTATTTCTCACGTCTACACTATGGCCTAAAAATCTTTTTTGCTGCTTTAGCATCTGTTCCCATAACTTCTGCTTAAAGCCTGCTTTCTTAATTTTCCAAAAACCCTCTGATTTTTATGGCTCTCCAACAGTCCTGTAGAACTTCTGGTCCTCCTCCTGACCCATTGAATGGTGGTATCCTAAATGCCCAGACCCGAAGATTATATATGCAGAGGTTCAGGTGTGAATGCTCAGCACCACCCATAGGGTGAGGAGCTTCCAAAATGGATGATGTAACATTGTCACATATTTGGAATATTTGGAAGTCCCTGACGACCTAAGTCATTGCAGCTGCCTATTCTGCTGGTGCCATTAAGTCCCCTAGCAGAGATGACCCCCTCAGGATGGATGTGATTATACTGGAGCCTTCCCCCCCCTCAGAGGAGTTATCACAGTTGAGTCATTTGTGAAGACAAAGAAACACTACCCTCCCTCACAGGGTTTGCCTTCTCTCCCTTACCTCATTTAACAGTTGGTATAGCAATGAAAAAAGAAAGAACCCAGACCTCTAAAATCTTAATCCAAATCATGTAGGCTCACCCTTTGTTTCTGCTCACAAGAGACAACTGGTGCAATCCTCTGGATTGTGACTGTATGGCAATGAAAAGAAAAAATAAATCTCTTAAGAGATGGAGGTTACAGGATCTTTACTGATAAAGAAATGTAGACTCAGTGAAGCATTAACAAATTAGGCATCCAGTCTACCTTCATAATTTTTCTACCACTACTGGCCACTGCATTAAAAATTTGCTGGCATGCATTTTCTCTGTCATACATAAATTTTCTGCAACTAGTACGTGTTAAAAGTGTAATATTTTCCTACACACTGCCTACCAAAGCTGGGAGCCATACCAGACAGTCACTCCACTAAAGAAAGCAATGTCAGCCTTATGTTTACTAGGATACAGAGACAGCTCAATCTGCAATGGCTACACAGTGTGTTGTGATGTGCTGCATAAACAGACCACTCAGCACAGCTGACAGTACAAAACCAGCCTGTGCATCACCACGCCAGCTGCAGCCGCACCTCTGTCTGCAGCATGCATGGACTTCACTGCTAACAGACTGCAGACTGCAACCAATTTAAGGTTTGCTGTGTCAGCAATCCCTTCCAGCTAGCAAACTTGTTCACTAGAATGATTCATCAGAAAGGTAAACAAAGAGAAAAAATACTGTTGACAATAATCCATTTAAAAATGTGAATAAATATTGCAGAACAKTTTGCTCCTGTGTTTACCCTGTGCTGAGCAGGACCATCAAATTAATTTGGAGATTAAACGTTTTGGAAAGCTTTGCCAATCAGGCCTAATCCTTAACGTAGCTGCAGGGAATGGACCATTTTCAGTGTTTCCCTCTTCTCTGAGAAATACGCACTTTTGTTTCATGGTCTGCCTAAGTAATTTTGGACAGCAAAACACCATCTTTAAGGCTCTGATTTAAAAGCTATTCAAAGCGATTGGGAACCTCTCCATTGACCTCAATGAGTTTTGGATCACAGCCTGAATTTTTTCAATGGAACCCAGTCTGGCCTGAAGCATCCCAAGCTGTAGATTTGTGTTATTCCAGGATGATAAAGTATGACAGTGAGGATCCTAAGATATTTCTTGCTCTGGACTGATCACATCCTCCCTGAAAAGTTGCTGTAGAGACTGACACAACATGTAAGAAAGCTGTTTGATTGCCATCTTTATAAGAGATCTTAAAACATTCAGTTGCCTTCCGGTCACCAGCCACATTGAGCACATCTCAAAAGTAGATAACTAAGATACATTCCCTAAACCTGATAAATTTGCAATGCAAGGACGTTTTGGAGAAAGAGATCTACATAGGAAATCTATGGTGACTGCTTGGTTTGTCCTCAGCCATCGCAAAGGATTTGCTGTCTCACCAACATAAAAAGTCATGATGACAAACGAAGTCATCTATAGACATAAACTAAGAACCTGTGTATCCCTTTCTTTCCAAATATTTCCAGGGAACTTCATAACTACAAGTTTCTCCTCTATAAATATTACTTTATTTCTACTTTTCCTAATTGTTGTAATGTACAAGACATATTAACATATAAGAGAATTTGTCAAAATACCTTTCAGAAAAAATGTTTAGCTGCAAATCTTTCTGAAAACTTGTAGACCTTTTACCAAAAGCAATTAGCCTTATCTTAATATCTCTGACAGAATATGGATTCAGTGCCTCCACAGCACAAATTTTCCCTTATCTTACCACTTCAGCTTTGCCTTATACAGCAAGAAGATCCATTCACTCTAAATGGCTGTATCAAGACTGTCACTTTCTACTCATCTCACAGCACATATTGTTTGAGGAAGTTGTGTACCAAATAAAATTCAGCAAGAGTAAGGAAACAGGCAGATCCAGAAAAACTCATTTGTAAATATTACATCATGTCCTTTCACTGAATCACCCTATCTCATCACTCATTGAAAGTTCTTTCACGCCAGCACTTCATTAAGCAGAAAGTGTTGTTGTTGTCTGTCCTGAACTCTTAGCAGCTTGTATGTAGTTTTAGAATAATTATAATTATTTCTTTTACAATATAATCGTGTTTTAGAATATAAGCTATTGGCACATAACAGAGTTTGAAAAGAAATTGAATCATGGTCTGAAATGTTTCCTTGTGGACTAAATAGTAATGGCAAATAAATACAAAGAGCATATGTTGGATTGCAGATTTTTGTATTACACATCCAAAACAATGAAAAGATCAGGAAGAAGGCAAAAGAGACATCTCTGTGTAGACTAGGGAAAAGCCAAGTGAAGTTTTTAACTGAAAGCTGGATGAGAGATTTTTATGGATAGAAACAAGAAAATGGTCCCCTGTAATTTTATGATTGTGGCTCCGAAGTGGTGAATGACATACACTTTTCACTTAAGTAAACTTTTCACTAAAGTGCCATGAGGAGCACTGAACTTTAAAATCAATTCAAAAATGGTATGGAGAAGAAGAAACTGGTTTCCTTCTCAGTTTCACAAAAATATGGTCCGTGTCTTCCCATTTTGCATACCTGTGTTTAGCACCGACATACTTTCAGTGTCTGGAAGTGTCATTCAAACCAGGCTCGGACCATCTTCAAAACTGATTTGAATAGTTCACAAAGCATGAGGGGCTTTGTTTTATATTATCTGATAAAATTATAAGCATGTTTTTTGTACGTTATTTCAAATATCCTCAGAAATACATAAATACTGAGACAACTGAGATACATAGTGTTATCTGCTTCTAGAAAGATCAACTCTTTAGCTGAATGATGGATCTATTTTTCAAGGAAGAAACAGGGAAAATTAAGTCATTAAATATTAAAGTCTAGGAAAACAACTTAAAGGTAACATACATTTTGACAGCATCCTTTTAAGTAATTGTTGTACTTTTCCCTGAGCTACTTTATCAGTTATTTATAAGCCATATCACAAAAATCATAAACCATATGAAAGAGCAATTTACAAGCAACRAAATCTCTATTAACATCTGAAAAAGTATGTTTTCTAAAATATCAAGATAAAATAATATGCACTGCATTCTTTTCAGACTTCCTGTTCTTCCTTTGCCTTCCCCACTAACTTCATTCATACAAGAAAAGAAACATTCCTAGAAAATTTTCATTAAAAGTCTAGGTCTTCAAAGTACTGATTGTCCTCTGATTTTTAGACTGATTCTGTTGTGCCTTACCACAAAAAAGAGCAGCTGTTTCTTATGCATACTAAGAGAAAACCCATTTTCTTGTGGGGTTTTTTAGCTTTAAGGGTCCTGTAATCTCTTGCACCTGCCGAAGTCAGTGCAGGCCCACAGATGGGGCTGCACGTCTGTCTGCAGAATCAAAGAGAAAACCATCTGCATTGAGAGACACATATGACAACAACTATGAATCCTCCACAGAATTAATCTGTGATAACATGGAGCAATTGTGTTTGGAGCTTGGAGGATTCTTCCTCAGCTTTAACTACTCATTTACTACTGCTGTTCAGTCAGGAGACACAACACTAAATTTGCAACCTGCTTAGAGATGCTTATTATTGCTGATTATTGATACTTTACTGGGCCAGAATATTTATATGCTAAAGCGAAACTTGCTTCCCAGATGTTTAAAAAAAAATAAAATAAAAGAAACAAACAAAAAAACCCCCACCAAACAAGCAAACAAACAAAAAAACCAAGAAGAAAAGGAGGAAGGAACTAATTATTTGTCTTTTAGTGAGACTGGCATTGCAAAGCCCTCAGTCTTGTTCGGACTACTTGGACAGTTCTGTGCCAGAAGACTGGAGCCTAGCTCTTTTGTAGGCCTGTGAATCTCATGATCAAGCACAAAGCTGACAATGTCAGTTAGAAGATAAAGCAAATTGCTTGGCTGGTTGAAGAAAGTGTTTGAAGCAGAGCAGCACCTTGTAGCAAAGTAGTGCCTTGGCAGGCTGTAAGACGTGTAGTAACACCCTTCTACACAGCTAACAGAGTAACAAAAGCTGTAGGGAAGTAGGCCCCTAGTTTAGAAACACTAATTATTCTGCATCATGTCTCTGCTGAGCTACTGCTAATACCAAGTTTGCAGGATAATGTTGTTTTATGCATCAAGAAAATCCCTGAGGGATTTCCCTGCCCTCCTATTTTAGGAGCACAAAATACTTACATATATTTCCCCATGCAGAAAGCATTTGTTACATTGCAGTATATGGCTATCTACTGTGAGGACATGAAATAGAAATGGTCTTTACCTTTCTGGATTGCAGTAGGTAATATTTTTTCGTTAGACACTGAAGAATCATTGTCACATTTCTAATTATCCAAGGCATAATTGCACCTGACAAATAAAGATTTATTTTTCAGGACTTGTTCTCCATAATTGTTAAAGGGGTGCTGAAGGATGAGGAGCACCTGCTGTGCTAAGAGCTTTTGCTCCAACTCTGACCAACACAGTGATGCAGAGGAGAAGGAAAGCACCTAGCTACCCTACCTCCACCCAAGGGTACTGAGGGAATTGTGGAAACACTCACTGAACCACTTTCCACCATAATTCTGGCTAAACAGGGAGGTCCTAGTTGACTGGTGGTTGGCAAATGTGTCACCCATCTACAAGAAGAGCTAGAAAGAGGATCTAGAGCCACAGAGATGATCAGAGGGTTGGAGGACAGGCTTATGAGGACAGGCTGAAAGAATGGAGGTTGTCCAGCCTGGAGAAGAGGAGGCTCTGGGGAGGCCTTATTGCAGCCTTTCAGCCCACAGAGAGCCTACACAAGAGAGCCGGAAAGGGACTTTTCACAAGAGCATGCAGTGACAGGACAAGGGGGAATGGATTCAAACTGAAAGAGGGTAGGTTTAGATTAGAAGAAATTCTTTATTGTGAGGGTGCTGAGACATTGCAAGAGGTTTACCAGACAAGTTGTGGATACCCCAGCTGCGGCACTGTTTAAAGCTAGGCTGGATGGGACTCTGAGCAATCTGGTCTAGGGAGAGCTGTCCCTGTCCATAGCAGGGGTGTTGGGCTAGACGATCTTTAATGTCCCTTCCAGCCCAAACCATTCTATGATTCTATGACTATTATCTGGGAACTACAGGGGTCTGTCACCTAACCTTGATGACAGGGAAGGTCATAGAGCAGCTCATCCTGAGTGCCATCGCACAGCACATACAGGATTAACCAAGTAATCAGGCCCAGCCAGCAGTAATTTGTTAAAGGTAGGTCCTTCTTGACTAACTGGATCTCTTTCTATGGGAAAATGGTCAGCCTAATGGATGAAGAAAAGGCAGAGAATGTTTCTACCTGGACCTTAGTAATGCATATGACGCTGTTTTGCACAGCATTTTCCTGGCTAGCTGCTCATGGTTTTGACAGATGCCCGGTTCACTGGGTAAAAAACCATCTGAATAGCTGCACCCACAGATTAGTGGTGCATGGATTTACATCCAGCTGGTGGCCAGTCACCAATGGTACTTCCCCGGGCTCAGTACTGGGCCTGGTCCGGTTTAATATCTTCATCAGTGACATGGATGAGGGGATTGAGTGACTCTCAGTCAGTTTGCAGATGACACCAAGCTGGATGGGAGTGCTGATCTGCTGGAGGGCAGGAAGGCTCTGCAGAGGGATCTGGACAGGCTGGGTCATGGGCTGAGCCCAGTGGTGTGAGGTTCAGCAAGGCCCAGTGCTGGGTCCTGCCCTTGGGTCACAGCAAGCCCAGGCAGTGCCACAGGCTGGGGCAGAGTGGCTGCAAAGCTGCCACAGGAAAAGGACCTGGGGGTGCTGGTGACAGCAGCTGAACATGAGCCAGYAGYGCCCAGGDGRCCAAGAAGGSCAATGGCATCCTGGCCTGTGCCAGCAATGGTGTGGCCAGCAGGAGCAGGGCAGGGATTGTCCCCCTGTACTGGGCACTGGTGAGGCCACACCTCAAATCCTGTGCTCCGTTCTGGGCCCCTCTCTCAGAGCAGGATATGGAGCTGCTGAAGATGGTGAAGGGTCTGGACCACAAGTCTCATGAGGAGCACCTGAGAGAATTTTTAACCTGGAGAAAAGGAGGTTTATGGGGAACCTCATTGATCTCCAGAAGGACATTGTAGCGAGATGGGTGTCAGTCTCTTCCCCAACGGAAAAAGCAATAGGACAAGGGGAAATAGCCTCATGTGGTAGGGGTGGCTTGGATTGGATATTATGAAAATTTCTTCACTGAAAATGTTGATGGGCACTAGATTAGACTTTCCAAAGAAGTCATCATCCATTGAAGTGTTTAAAAGATGTGGATATGGTTTACTGGTGCAGGGTTAATAGCTGAACTCAAAGATCTTGAGGGTCTTTTCTGACCTAAGTTATTCCATGAATTTATGATTCTAATCTTCTATCTATTAAAATACTAAAGACAAAGCTATAACAAGGGAAAGCTGGTGTGAAACTAAAACTACTTTTCTAGGAAAGTCAAAAGGCAAAGTTAGGTCAACACTAGAAAACATCAAACTCTTTTTTCCCTGTGTCTATTACTTTATATCACTATATCTGTGAGATATACCATGCTGAACAATCCATAATGTGTGTAAAGCTTATTTTTTATTGTGTTTCTGATAGGTGTGGAAACAACATCTGACATCAAAAGCATCACCCTTTGGGGGTACAGTGATACAAAAAATRCATATTTGCAACTTATTTCCCTATCCTGTTATATTTCAAGCAGTCAGCTGTATTTAAAATATTAATTTTCCACTTGGCTGAATATGGCAATGTGTTCTCAAAACTCTTTCATTTTATCTCACATCTAATGTGCATGGAAGCACAGCTGTATTGCAGCAATTCTTCCTGTGGAACTATTCATGAATTCATGTAGCTTTAGTATGATAGTTTAGTTGCCATTAGGCAAAACATTGGGATAGAAGTGGAGTGGCAGCATTACCCTTCACAGACACCTTTGGGCTGAACAGTTGAGCACTACTGAAGCCTTTCCAGTTCAAAGATCTGACAGATCCAGACAAAATTCCAGTTCTTTACAGCATAAAATATTTTGAGGGAATATCTGTTCTCAGGGATTAAGAGTTGTCTGGCTTCATACTACTCTGCGACTCTAATGAATAGTGGGAAAGTGAGGATGATCCTACAGAAATTTGGTTTAACTCACACCTGACATAAAGTCCTGCAAGACAAGGCCATAACAGTAGTACCTGCAAAATATGCTTATGTCCACACTAGCAAGAGCAAGTTCATCTGTCAAGCCACAGCTGTGCCTTGCCTCTTTCATGTTCCTTTTGCTTTTCTGTTTGTCTCGAATTCAAAAATTGTGCTTTTAAGTACATCAACAATACATACTAGTTTTCATAAGTAGCCTCTTCTTGCCATAGCACTTTATGTTACAATCACTTCTTTCTTCTCACACAGCAAATCTTAGCAAAAAATCACCTGGGTGAGTTGCAGGTATAACAATCCACATCAGTGCACCTTTAGGGTAGTGAAACTAAACTAATCTAAGTATGAAAGAAGAAACAGTCCCACTGATATTTCAAGCAGATGTTTAACAAGGGATAAGAAAGAGGTATGAGCTTATGACCTCATCTCTGAACTTGTCTTCAAATGATCTTGTTTCTCTAGTTTGTTCATATGCAAGATAGTCACTTGGGGATGATGTAACAAACTCAGCCATGATTACTGCAATTCCAGAGTGAGTCAGATGGACAGTTTATATTAGCAACTACTATATAGCTTAAAGAAAAAGTGATAGTCCCTCACACTGCCTCAAATCATCCAGAAAACCTAGATTTAGTAGGAGATCCAAGCAAACAGAAAGAAACTATGTAAAACAAATATTTTAAATCATCAGGGTTCTGGGAAACATGTTCTTCTCTGATGGGAATATGTCTTATTATTATAAACTGTATTGTTGTAAAATCAAGCATTGGTCCTCCAAGCCAGACTCACCAGGAGTGCTAGCAGGTTCTTCACATCATCTTGGGCAGGCTGGTAACTTTTGAATAGAGGATAATAAAAAATCTCTATTCTGAATGTCAGAGTTGATGTATGGGCAGGAATTCTTCTGTGCTTCATGGAGAAACCAAATGACCTCAGCTTACTGTAAAATGAGCATTTGATTGTAGGCTTTTAGCACAGGAAAATTTAACACCAAATCCCATCTTTCATTCATGGGTTTCAAGGAGTTTAACTGAAAGAAGGGGAAAAAACATTCATCACCATATGTTAATAATAACTTTAAGTTAGACTCTACCAACCACCACCACCAAGAGCAGTTCCATATTTCACAGAGCAAAAGAAAGATCTTCTGAAGTCATGCTGCTATAAAGAGTTGTTTTCTGCTTTCATTTAAGCTGACAGCAGGACTTCCACTCTTTTCCTGAGTAGGTTAAGATACTACACAGGAAACCTCTCTGACCAAAGGGAGTAACTGGTGCGTGCTGAGCAGCTCCTTTTCCTCACACCAGGTCTGCACTGCATATCTTTTCATAAACCAGAAGTTCAAAACAATTCAGTGGCTTATGAAGTTTCCAAACATAGAACTATTTTAAAATATGGCATGTACCTCTGCCAGAATTCAACTCACTAATTCAAACATCATGCTCACTTTCAGAGTACTAGCAGGGTCAGGTAAACGTATAAGTTTCAAAATCAGATATTCCTGGGTACCTCAAAGTTTCAACTTGTTGGTTAGCTTGTTCTCGAGCTTGCACACCAGTTCCTGGTACAAGCTCACTTGATCTCAAAAACAAACCTGTTATTCTTCATACACAACCTGAAAAAAGAGTGTTTGAACTTCTTAGCTTGTAACACCTTTTTTTAGAAAGAGCGTGCTCAATATTTGAAGACTGTTGGTAAATGTAGCTTTATTGCTAGGAAACCACATTACATTAAAATGCTAAACAACATCCCCAGGCTGCTTTTAGTGTCTAATCTGCAATTTCTATTATTCAATGTCTGTGTTAGCATACCCATCAGGCACTGATCTCATCCATTGTCAAAAACAGAACAAACTTAATTTGTTCTTGGTTGAGTGGTTCTCCAGAAGGACAAAATACAGAACTTCACAAGGCAGCAATCTCGCAGGAGACAGCATTCTACTATGAAAAGTTATTCTATTATCAAATGTAGTAAGTCTATGGATACTGAACTCCATGACATGAGAAAATAGGAAAGAATCCAGTTTATGAACAAGACAGCCTGATAACTGATAAATAAATTACATACTGAAGAATTACCTTAAGAACGAAATAGCCACCCTAAGAATAAAATAGCCCTTAACAATAGCCACCTTAAGAACAAAAACTGAGTAAGGGTCATAGAATGGAACCTGATATGGTCCTAATAATTGGACATTTAATATTTAAAGAAGAAGGTTTGAGCTATGCAATAATATTGTACAGGAGACTGAAGGCAGATGCTCAGAAAGCAGAAGCATTCTGCTGACTGGAATTTCTTCTGCCTCATTATCACCCTCTTATTTCAGGTTAGCTGAACTATAGCTAATCTAAGACAGTCTTCATCAGAGACTGAGATGTTAAAGAAAAAGCATCTTAACTAGGTCAGAGACTTAACAACAAAAAACTCTGTTGCTTCTCTTGCTCTGTTTCCAGGTGTCATGACACAACCTTAGATCCAATCACTACTTGCTGTAGCTTGCCCTAAAGCCAGGCCATTTATGTATGCTACAGCACAATGAAGCTCAGATTATTAAAAAGTGTAAATTTATTTATGTTGGTGGTTTAAATTTTGTATTTTATAAAGTATTAGTCTTTTAATATGAGAATTCACAATTCATGTGGAATGGTACAATACCTGGTAAAGAAGTCGTGATAAGGTAGGGTCACAATGTTTAAGGTAAGATCAGGACTGTTATTAATATTTCAAACACAGTTGAAGTTCAAAGTTTCTTACAAACTTGAATCCTACTATATCCATCTTTTTCACTGTCTTAGGTCTGATTACCTCTTTCCCTTCAAACAGTTCTCTTTAAAGCAGATATGGATCTAAATATTAGCTTTGCTTTGCATTGCATGTGCAGGGTGCATCCTTCTGGGCTTAGTATACTAAGAGAATTATTTATGCAAACCTGAAGCAAAAAGCAGCAGAGCACTGATTTAGTTCTGTGCTCAGCTTCTCAGAACTGCTCAGGGTCTGTGTCATGTACATTTTTCTCAATTTGACTTTATTAAACCTGTCCAAAGTATTAAGAAATCAGTTAGGTTTTAACTCAACAAAAGTCAGCTTTGTCCCAGGATTTGGCACTTTAAAACAGCACACAATACTCTAAGTAAAAGCATAAGGTTTTGAAATGATGCATGTGGCATGAATATTAACATCAGTTTCATGAGTGGCCCTTACTATATTTATAAAAATAAAAAACATTATCACGTCCTTGCGATGTTTTAGGAGCACAAGACAAGGGCTCCACTGCCCACATTCCTCTTCAAAAGCAGAACGATTACAAGGTTTAGATTCAATATGTAATGCCAGCTTTTATTCTGTAAGAAGACAACAGCAGGGCTAGAAGATGTACACAGCAGTCAGCCCACTGTTCCTGTTGCTACAGAAAATTCCCTATCAAGCAGCCTAACCCAAAAAGATAGGGAGTAACAAGAAGGCCCTGCTTTCTGTGTGCAAGGCAGAGACATGGCAGTTTGTCAAAATTCAAAATCAGACAGTGTCAAAGCTGACTGCACACTCAGGAGGGCCTAGCCCAGTACATAGCCACAAGATTTCTTCTTTGTATGAAAGGAAGGGCAACTAGGAAAATGCCTTCCTTCAGGTTAGGGTGTGTAGTAGGGAAGCCTTCACTGAAACGTAATCTCTGCATTTACAGGCTATGAGCGTCAAAGGTAATCCAAAGAGCCCCACAAAATTAGAAAGGCAATTTGCCCACCTGTCTTGAAATACTGATTTTGTTAATTGCTTTTATTTGAATGCTTAGAGCCTTCTAGCCAGTAACCACCTCCACAGCTACTATTTCAGCAGCAAGTGAACATGACATTGCTTATCTGCCAAGTGTTCTTGTAGCGAAGGTCATTCTACAGATGGGAATAAAGTGCAAAGAAGGGCTAAAATGTTCATCCTCCTACTTCCCTCTATGTAGAAAATTTCATGGGGATATAAAGCAATCATCTAAGATAGCAGTTGCTTGCAGCAGGGCAGACAAAGGTATAACTTTTCCTGAATCATTGTTATTAAAGTTGTAATCAAAGTTTAAGAGAGCTAACTTACTCTGATTCCCAATTGCCAATCAATGCACAAGAATGACATATTTCAAAATCCATTATTAAATCAAAGTCAGATGCTTGCCATGTCCCATACTTTGTTAGTTCAAGACCTTGCAGTATGCTTGCTCTTCAGCTCACCCCCCTGAGAGTCATCTCTGCCCTGGATGTAAAAAGAGCAGTGAAACTATCAATCATCTTCATATTTAATGCCTGAGCTATCAAGCAGCACAGATGAGTTTAGACCATGGAGAACTGAGTTGTGATGCAATTCTTTCAGTGCAGCAGAATGGCAGGTTAAGTGTTTGAGGAGAAAGGGATAAGATGCTGAATTTTACGGGTTGCTGACGTACCTAATAGTTAGGATTGCATATAACACACAATCAAATCAATTGACCTCAGATGTTTGTAAAACCACTAAGGTGTACTCTGCTGGCAGATAACATGTATACTTCCCATGACTTTCAACATGTTCAGGAAACCACATTGATCTGGATCATTATAGTTCCCTGTAATTGACATTTACAAAACAGTTGCTGTTGGAGCTTTTGCATAGACTACACTTGAATGATGGTTAGAGCAAGTAGCTTTTCCAGATAAAGTATATTACAAGTCTCATGGCTTATTTCTAGCCTTTCTCTAAGCATTTCAAATTGCTTGGTTACATTTAAGAATTGTGTGTAGGTATCATGTTAAAGTAAATACGTATTCTATTCCTGCTGAGAATCCAGATATATCTGGATATACCAAATATCACTGGACATTTCCCTTCATTTAAGAGTAGCATAAATGTTTCTAGGGCTGACTATAGTTCCATAAAAGATGAGCAATTTTTTGTAGAGTTTTTTGGTTATGTCAACTTTCAGCTTTTGCTTTCTGATACCTTTCTCCTTTCAGGCCTGTAAGTTGTATGTATTGCTATACATCTGACAAAATATGTGTCAGGGATAATGCAGGATCTTATAATATCTTGTCACTGCAGCAGGGTTGTGACAGGAAGATTTTAAGCCTACATCCTTTCACTACATCTGTGTTGAGTCCCTTCCAAAAAAAAGAGTCCCTATAGTCTCTCTGCACAATTTTGCTTGTTATTTGTTATTTTGGCTGTCAGACTAATGACTGTGGACTATCTTTTAACTCTTGTCATAGAGAGCTGGCCAGAGGACAAATCCCTAAGAGGAATCCTGGGGTTTGCCAAGAGCAGGGAGGTTTAGTGTTCAGAACCCACAATGCTATTTTTAAAGCAACAGAAGTGCCACAAGACAAGCAAGGCATTTGTATGCAGCGTAGTATCTTCCTTTTACTGGAAAAAATAACCCTTACCCAAACTTTTGTGTGCTTTACATCAAAGCATGCAAGGTTCTCTCTTACTGTGAACATGTATAATCTTACAGAGAGATCTGAAAAACTGTGGCAATACTGATTTAACATAACAAGCTAAAATGAAAAGAGGGGAGAATACCCATAGTAATGAAGCCTAGTGAATTTCAGTGGGATTTCTGAACAAGGGAAATAGGTTGACAATGCTATCTGGTTCTGAAGGACAGTGGTTGATATATGTAGAAATAAAGACTGTTCAGACTACAGGACTTTTATTCTGGGCAACAGAAGAAAGCATTAAAAACTATCCTCTACAGAAACAAACAAACATACAACAACAAAAAAACCCAGACTGATAATTCCATCATCTTTAAAAAAGCCTGCAAAGCAGTGTGTTCACAATGCTAGAAATTATCCTGAGCACAGCATTGACCTGATGGTTATAAAGACAGGCAAGGGAGGTCGTCTGCTTTTCCCCTGGCATAGGTATTTCCAGGCCAGAGCTGTATAAACACCACAGTTTTTCACAACAAGGTTAGACAAGTTGGACCTTGACAGAAGTGCACAGTATGGAGTGTAAGGATGTGCTGAGTTTTTATCTGCGCAAAGGCTTTCAACTGGCCAGGCTGAGCGGAAAAGCCTTGTGCACTGTACAACACTTCAGCTGAGGCAGAGGAAATACCTGAGACCTGATTTGGTGACCTCACTCTCACTTCCAAAAAGAAAACATATAAATTGTTGAGGAAAACCAAAATCAGCCACAGCCTTTTAAAGCTGGAGCTGAATCTACATCCTTTCACATCTGCAACAGTATTCTGAATGTGGGAAAAGCATGTGGGTACCTGTTTTTCCATAGACTCTCTGCTTTACTGCATAAATGACATGGGTCAGTGAACTTACAGGTCAGCCCAGCATGATCATGTCTCCTTGCCCACCCAAGGGCCTTTGTCAAAGCTGAAATAACCAGGCTAAACATAAAAGGATACAATATAAATGTGTGAGGAGTGGGTAGTATAGATGAGAACAAAAGACATTTATCTAGAAGTCTTTTTACAGATAAGTTGCTGTTTCTTGGAAGGACTATTTTTGTGTTACAATTTACCTACCACAACAGACTCCCAAAAATACCACTGGAGTAATATCTGTAGATGAAATGTTCTCTACATTATTGTTGTTGTTGTTGTTGTTGTTGTTATTGGATTTATCTTGGAAAAAGTTATTACAGCAAAGATTGCTTTTGGCCCAGATGCTGGGAAACATTATTCTTTCCCCTGAAAATAATACAGCATTTTATTTGTCTGTAGGACAAAGCAAACACAGCACTACCAACCCATACAAGCCCTGTTCTGCCACTGAAGATATGATCAGTTTTAAGAACGCAGTATTTCCCCAGACAAATTTAAAATCAGCCATCCTTAACAAACAGCTGCCTAGAAGTTAGGGCGCAAAATATCCTGATGAATTATCTTGTCTTTAAAGTAGTATTCAAAGACATGAAGAGAGGAATAAATTTCAGCCCTTTTGGTACTGAAACCTTGTCAAATGATAGTCAATTCCTTTGGAAGAAAACAACTCAGACTGGACAAGATGCTTTTGTATCAAAGATCACTCCCCAGATTTGTCTCTAGTAGTTCCAGGCATAACAGAATTTCAAATACTTCACATTTAGAAAATGGTGTGGCTTTCTAGAGTTGCTGGAAAACATACAGAGCCAAGTCTTGCAGTCATCTACTGGTCCCTGGCCAGAAAGACGAGTTTTTGCTTTGACCTCTAACAAAAGCAGACTTTTTGCAAAATAACATGTGCATGCACACGCTGAACAGTCAAAATTAAGGTCTTGCATGCAATAAATGGTGTTACAATACTGCAACAACCAAGTAGCAAATCCTAACAAGAAATCATAAAGAGGATAGATATGAAACAAAACTTAAACATAAGTGACTTTACTCTCTTGTATCCACTTGCTTACAATCAGCAAGACATAAATATCAGGGTGACCTGCCCAACAGTCAAGGCCTGAAGTGCTTGTATCTTGTAGTTCAGTGTCTGACAAAAACTTCTCAAGAGGACATGAAATATAAGGGATGTTCACTACTGAGTTCTCCTCCTGTGCCCTGGATTCCTCTGAGTTTGATATTAGTCTTTGGTCTGATCTTTTGTACTCATTGCACGCTGATAGTCCATGTCTCCAAACATTCCAGCTATGTGGATATTTAGGATTTGCTTACCATACTTCATGTTTATCTGATTCTCTTATGGTTTGTACTCTGCTTTTCTGCTGCTTGCAATGCTATTTAAGTAGTTTGGGTCTTCCTTCTTCTAGGCTGCCATTCCCACACTGTTTTTCCTGAAAAACTGTACATACTGATGATGGGGTCGCAGTGACACAGTAATAGAGGCACCATGGGACAAGATATGGCATTAATATGGACCTTCTCCAGCTGTTCCTTCCTCCTGCTGCTCCCAGAACCACATATACCCACTGACATCAGTCCTAGCATTTCTATCACGATAGACATGTCAATATCTATATATCAGTAGATTTGTCTCAGAACAGTTACCAACATTAAAGTGACTGGGAGGGAAGAAAAATACTTTTTTTACTTGCTAAAGGATTTTGAAAGCCTGCTTTTGGCACTCTCCTAAACTTTTAAGCTTGGCTGAAACTGGTGCCTTTGTTCCCTGTGTGTAAATAAAGATAATTACCCGTTTATCATCTACTCACTGTTAATGCCTGGGAATACAGTTTGTCTTCGTTGTGTGTGATAGGGTGCTGAGCACAAGGTGGCACCAATTTTAGCAGATATGTCTCAGTGTCACAGACATAATGAGTCCTTGCAGAGATGTAGGGACTCTTTCACCCTGGTGATGAACAAACCATAGAGATATGATAGATCTGTTTCAAGGGACTATTTCTACCACAAATGTTTTTGTATGTTGATGTGATTACAGTTCCTGTGCAAATAGGCTTCCTATCCTAGTATTTTTTCTTAAGTACAGAAGCAGCAAACATCATTTAATGCAGTTCCTTGCTTTCTTGTTCTATTTCTCACTGTATGTGCAAGCTGGGACATTTGAAGCAGGACAGGGTTTTTTCTTCCTTTCCGCTTTTAACAAAACATGGTGTTAAGTGTTTGAAACAAGTGAAGGGATGGGTCTTCTTATGTTCTCCTCACTGCACACTTCATTCTTGACCTCAATGAGCAGCTCTCAAAGCATCAAGGCAGCATTGGTGTTCTCTGCACTCAGGCCTTGAATTCTGCCCATGGTTAACCTCAAAGGTGGTCATCTTACTCACAAGCCATTTAGTCACAAGGAATAGGCTAACAGTACTTGATAATTTCTTTCTGGCTACTGAAAATCTGTCATCAGGAATGACATTCTACCATTCTCAACAGAGTCTAGAGATGAACCACTGGATGGTGGGGCTGTGCCAAGTTCAACCCCATTACTCACTAACTCCCATTAAGTACACATCAGAGCTCACCAGAGATGTATGATCATCTGCACCTCACTGGCTTTCACCCACAGTTCAGGTGCAGACGGAACAGAGGGAGCAGAAAGAAGCAGAGAGAGGAATAGGAAAGAAACACAGAAAAATGGTAAAAAATCTGGGGTTTTTTTTGCAGGATGCCTATTATATTAAAACTTCCCATATTGTTCTGAATTCCTGAATTTTTACTGCATTAGAGCATTTTTCTTCACTTCAGCCCATCCCCCTGTAACATTCAGCTCTAATTTCACTGTTTAAATATATGAAGGGGCATCATTTTAACCATGTTTTATCCATAAGATTCATGTGAATACAGTACATGTGAGCCATTCCAAGACGTTAGTTTAAAGAGCTGCAAAAGCCGTTTTGAGCTTCTGATCTGTAACGCTGACTCAGATGGTTATTCCAGGATAAGGATTCCAAGGAAGCTCTCAGCAGGTAAACTCAGTTTCATAACATTATATTGAGTTATGCTGTCAAAATGTCACCATACCACTGAAAAAATGTATAAAAATCACAGTGTTTAAGCTTCAGAGGGTAACTGGGAACTTGAATGGGAAATTGAATATTTGCTAACCCATCATGTTGCTGAATGTCTCTATCTTAATGTGAATTACATTTATAGCTCTTTATTACGTGTTTACTACAATGCACCAACACAAGAACACTACTTTTATGCAGCCAGAAGTAAATGCTGAGGATCTTTCTCTTGCGTTGTTCTTAGCATTGTTCACGAATGTTCAGACTTTGATTAGCATTTGCATGTAGGAGACTCTTTGTAGCTTTGTTGAAGTTCCATATCTCCTATTTAACCTTCTAACTCGTATCTTCTAACCTTCTAGCTTGTATCTGCATGAGCAAGTAGGTACAAAAAACAGATGTGAAGAAGCAGTGATGAATATTGCACAAAAGGATTGACATGGTTTGTTTATCCTCTTTTCAATAGCTGGGAGCATATCCTACTTGAGATAATTAACTCTTGGAAGACCTGAACAAAAGCTGTTGAAGAGCCCTTATATGAATATGCACACAAAAGCATATTCAGTGTATCAGTATAAGGTATGGAAATTCTGTATAGCTTATTCATAGATATTCTAAACTACAGAATTCTCATTACAAATTCGTAAAGGTGCATGCATTCCACTTAACATGAGAATTTAATGTGTTTCCAGAGTTATGAAAATGTAATTTCACATGCAAAGATGGCTTCACGTATAACCTTCTGTACAGAGACACCCCAATTCCTCTCTATTTATGTAATTGTTATCATAATGTTGATGTGTTGACAATATTTGCATAAAAGAATGCACAAAATCACAGTTTAGGAAGAAAACTCAGTCATGCCATCCTATATTCAGAGTAGCTTCCATAATGTTTTGCCATAGATATTTGTTTCATTTTGTCTATATTTCATTATATAATTCCCATTATTTTACAGAAAACTGCCTCGGCTAGGAAAGATTTACTCATTTTAACTTGCAAAACCCATTTTTTTAATCAACTTAAACCATTGTATAGCGCTGTCATTGGTCCATTTATTTAAGATGTGTAAAAGCAATACTTTATACAATTGTTTTTAAGAAATAACCTTTGTTATTCTAGGGTCAATTCCCCATGAATGCTAAAGTATCCTTACACTGCTTGGTACAATTCAAGAATCCTGCAAAGTCTCTGGAATTAGATCCAGGTATGTTTTATTTTTTCCAGCTACACCAGTACAGAATTGTAGGTCTAGTATAACTGGGTGAAGTGATCAGGCAGTGCAGCTGAACACAGCAGATTCTTCCACACATTTGCTACACACTTGACAAGCCTATTGAAAACTGAAAACCAGTTGGTTTTGAGTGATTTTTTTCATAACTGCCTACTCTGCCAATGTCTTTGGATGCCTGTTAGCAGAAAGAACCAATCTCAGCCCATTTTGTGGCAATCATCTACAGAATCGGACAACGTGCTTGCACAATGGAAGTCGCCAGTGATGGATTTTTCTGTTCTTGTCCCATTTGATTGAATTAAACTCAACATTTCCTTACAAGAATCAATAGAGTATTTGACTTAATTGATCTTTCTTGATAAATATGCACACAAGGGGTACACTGCGCTTTTAATAGCTCTGGTTCCACTTCCAAACTGTGCCAGAAATGCATCCATCTCCTATAACACTATTTTTACAGGTCAGAACACAAAGAAATTGGAAGATAAACAACTGAATCAATGCCAGTCTCTGCCAAGCTGTTCATAGGTAGCATAACTTCAATAACGAAATATCTCCCAGTGTGGTTTCAAATGATAAAATTCACATCCTATGCTGTTCAGTGCTAGGTTGTCTCAATTTCCACTACCCAAGCACTTGAATAAAATAGTTTCACTGTGTTTTCATGAGGGGCTGTACTTACACCTGCCCTCCGATATAAAGAGAAAAGCAACACCACACAGCATAAGCACAATACTCATAAATTGTTCCTTCTTTAGCTTCAGTTTTCACCCTGGGCAATTGTCAAGTTCATATTTTTCTCTCACTAATGCTTTTGACACTGTTACAAGTCATGGCCGGCTTTTACTAAAGGAATATTATTGGAAGGGATGAGTCCTAGTATATTTATAGCCAAGAGGTGGTCTATCAGATCCAGCTTTCTTTTTTGGAGGAATTTCCTCTGGAATGCTTTAGAGCATCTTTGAGTAAGGATAGTAATGGGCTATAGATAGAAAATTCAGGTTTTTCAGATAGAAAAATCTAATGCCATCTTATTATCCAGTATTTTTTGTACTGATTTTATAATCCACTTCATGGCAATGTTAGAGTAAGCGTAAAAAAGAAACTAAGCCTTCTCATTTTATTTTGCCTTCCTGAAGATAATTTAATAAGCAGACCCTTTCTATTAATTTGCAGGAATGTAAGTGACATCCATTGACTTGATACTTAACCTGCATCATTCTAAATTTGGAGGCTGTATTAACTTCCTGAGAAGAAAGGCATCCTTGTCTTGCTACAGGAATGATCTCACTAAGTAAGCAAAGACCTGGCCAAAAGGATAAACTCTGCACAAGTATTCACAGGCAGCTCCAGCTTCTTGGCAACGCTGACGACTTAGATCATGAGACAGAACACACCCTTGTGCCAAAACTCAGCTTTAAAATTCATGCTTCACTCCAATGCAAGCTACACCTTAAGGCTAAATTTTACCTGTGTGCACAGATCAAGCACAAGGTTCACAATCCACTTACATCTTCAAAGTGACTTGGGAAGAGCACTGGCCCTGTGGAGTCTCTCTCTGCAGAGGGGACTATGGTAAACACTGAACAGTGCTTCCCAAATGGTAGTCTGAAAGTCACTTTAACAATTTGCCTTCACTCTTACACATTCCCATGAAATTTTCCTATAAAGTCTATCTCCCTCCAACAAACTATTTTGGGATCACCAAAAATTGTGTTGCTACAAAAAGAAGCATACTCGACTGGACAATTGCATGCAAAAATCATATTTCCTCATCACAGCAGCAGGATGTAGCGAGGAACTAACAGAACACTTGATTAAATAGTTTCACATAACTTAACAATAATAGATTTTGGCTGGTGTTCCTAGACTTGAAGAACTCCTGTCATCTGAAAGTGCAAATATATTAGTACATTTTTCTATTTTTCACCATGCCAAAATTAATTCACTCTTCCCAAACCATCTCCTCCAAATATTAGAATTCCCTTTTCTATGAATTTTCTTGCTTCTCCTCACTCATTCTCTTCCCTCCCATCCAGATTTTGACTCAAAAGCTAACTCTATAGACATTCAGCTGAGCACAATCCCCTTTCAATTTCTCATCTTTCAAAGTTACATGTTGCTCTCTCCACACATGCTCCAGTCTCAACCCTAGTCTCTCTTTCCATCAGCAATTCAGCTTGTTTCACTCCATCTTTTTGCTACTCCATCATGACAGCAGCTGGTGCCCAGACCAAGGACCCCATTCACCATTTACAAAGGTTTCCTTTGCCCTTCTGTAACATATTCTGAGGGCATGCATGCAGTAAAAAAAAAAAACCAAAAAAACCCCAAAACCAAACAAAAAACAAACAAAACAAAAAAAAAAAACCAAAACCACACTCCTTTGGAACAAATCACGAATCACATACTGTGACAAAAGGCCTCATTCTTAGGGGAGATACAGTAGAGAAGACAAACAAGACATGAGGAATATTCAGAACAAGATATGGAGAATATTTAGTCTGTTTCAGAGACCATCCTATTGGGATCCAGAGGGATCTCCAGTTAAACCTGTGAAGAGTTCAAGAGCAGGTTTTAATCAATGGGTATATGAGAAATTGTGTGCAGCAGAGTTGTAGATGTGCTAGACACCATTAAAACAGGAAAAGGATTAATCCCACTAAACCTATAGTTTCAAATTTATTTTGGCTGGTATTCCATTACTTGAAAAGCCAATAAATCATGCTCAAGACCCGTGTTCTGGTCAAACACCAACCCATAAGTACGCCAAATGTAAAAAGGTGAGCATTAAGATTTGTTTGAACTTCAAGAGAATTTGCTGACTGTGAGTCACTGATTACAAATTTCTCTTCTGTGTGAAGCACAGTGTACTTCTACAGGTTTCCCTAGAATGCAGATGTAGACATTTCTGAGATTCTGATGTCTGATTTATAAAATCAGGAAATGGCCCTTTCACTCCTCTGATGTGGGTTCCAATGCCTTATCAGTTTCTGCAGGGCAAACCTGCAAGGTCATGTGAGAAGGTGTTAATCTACCAAAACACCTAGAGCCGTTAAAATCAAGTAACTGCTACCCTGTCTGCTATCTAGGACAGACTCCCACTGGCCATAACAGATCTCATTTAGATTTTCATTCTTCCTGTGTCAGAAATTACAAAGATCTCTAAACAGACATAGGTTTGGAAGTGAGTGCTGCCAAATGGATTGCATTGGAAAAAAAAGAAGTGCCAGCCCAAGATAATGACCTGTGTAGGTGCATTTGTCTCATGAGAACCTACACAAACAGTTGTAGCAGGAAGCATGTGAGACCCCAAACTTGGTGGCATGTTTGTGTATTGGCTGAGAAAGAGATGAAAGACCATTAATAGATGATACTAGTAGTCATCACTTCCATCAATTCACAGGGAATAAAATAGAAAACAACAAAAGAAAAGCAGAAAATACAGTAAGATCTTGTTTGAATAACATGCATACTCAGGAACACATTGTAAAGGAAGTAGCGCAAAATCTTTCAGCGAAACTCCTTGAGGGTGACCATGGTGCCATAAAAACAGGTGTACTGCCAGAGAGAACCAAAAAAATTACTACATAATTCGGTGACTTATTGCCTTCTACCACAGCACTTCCGCAGGGCTAAGAGCTCAGCTCTTCTCGATACTGGTTGACGGCCACATCTTCCTGCTGCCAGGAGAGACCTCCAACAGGATTGGTCTGGGATGAGAGAGGGAGAACATATCCTCGGCCTTTCCTGTTGTAAGTAACCGTGCTACTCGCATGTTATGGGAAGAAAATCATGACACTTGGAAAAGATTCTAGGGCAAATGCACTGATCCTCCATTTGCTGTGCAGGCTGTCAGGCCATCTAGTAAAGCTGGGTCCAGCAGAAACGGATAGGATTTCAAATATACATCCGTACTGTGTCCTACTTGTTGTCTCCCTGCAGCTCCAAGCTGAGTAAGCACCACTATTCATCTACATCCTTTGCAGGGATGGAGAGCACAGACACCTCTCTTGTGGTCCCACACTGCAAGGTCTCAGATCAGTGCTAAGGGCTCTGGGACCCCAGCAAAGGGCTTTAGATCTGGTTGCCTCAATCACAGAGATCTTCAGAGCCTCATTGACCTCTGCTCTGGGATGAGATGAAAACGCTTCATCTTTTGACTTCTTTAAGTATGAGCCAGGAAAAAGAAGAACTAACTAATAAAAAGACGTAAGAGGAAACAATCCTACATAATTTAACTGAAAGTGGTATCCATTTTTAATCCACTAGGTAGCATGTAATTGCAAACCTTTCCTTCTTCCATCGCAGGAGACACACTCCTTTGGAACAAAGTGAAAAAGTAGGATTTTTTTTGTTTCAGAAAAGCCCACTTACATTCCTGTAAGCCTTCCCTGAGTACCTTGAGAGCCCTCAAGATTACTCTAACTGGAGGAATGAAAGGAACATTCAAGGCTTACAATAATCCTGTTCCTCAAGAGCGAAGCAAACATCAGATGCGGCTGCAGCTTTCAATGCATTATTAATACCAAGCACTTGGCAGCATTTGTTTCAGTGAGATAAATTTGATCTGTTAACACAAAAGAAAGAGAAGGAAGATAGCTGGTCAGACTGGTCACAGGAATATCTGCTGAGCCCAATCAAAACCCAATATTTCACACAAGGACCCATGAAACATGGTCATAAAATGAAGAATAAGGAGTAGTAATACTTCAAGAAAATTTATTCAGTTACCAACATCAAAGAATAATTGTAATGCAAATTACATCAGCAGTTAAGCAACAATGCAGACTAATTAGAGATATTAAACCATGTAAACAAACCTTTTATCAAAAAAAGCAGGCACTAAAGAACATCCTGAGGTATTTATGATGGCACTGGGTTTACTGCAGGGGTTTTGAATCTGTTAATGTATAAAGTTTCCCAAGAAAGATGCATACCTTGCACAGTAATACTGATCTTTCTGCCAGCAGGTTCTCTTTACTTAACTACCTTATGTGGACTATGTGAATCTAATTTCTAGTCTTACAGGACTGGGATCCAGAAAGAAAGAGAGAAAGAAACAAAATAACAACAATGAAACCCCTCCCACCGCTCTCCACAAAAAAAAAAAAAAAAAAAAGAAAGGAAAAAGAAAACAAAAACAACAATAGCAACAACAAAAAGCATCAAGATAGAGATCTCTGTTTTGATGGCTCAAGTCAGCAGAATTGAGAATAATCACTCAGACCGAAAAAAGGTGCAATTGCATATCTGCGATCTGCACACTGCCATAGCTCCATTAGTCTGCTGGGGGCTTGAGTCAAGCGAACAGTCAATTTATGACCATGATATGTAACAGCAGCTGGGCAGAATAAACACGAGGTCATATAAAGCTCTTCACTCAAAACGTGTGCTTTCATGTAAAAAAAAAGTCCCTGCGCCAGCTTAGAACTGACTTTTTTCCAGACTCCTGATGAATGATTTGAAATGGGAAGAGAGATTAAAGGTGAAAATTGAGATGTAGCTAAGTGCCTGCTACAGGCACCCAAATTAAGCAGGTGACACAAGGGTTCTTATCCATCTTTTAAAAATACATCACTACCAGTAGTAATAATCAAAAAACTCAACCCGTCTTCTTTGTGGCATTTTGTGGGGGTTTGACACACAAGGACTGGAGCAGTACATCAATTCAGGGTAAAAATTAAGTTTATTAACCCTTCACCCTCTGTGAGGACTTCCATTCATTCCCGCACAGTTGTTCTTCAATCACAGTAAATTAATCTCCCCTGGAGTACAGGAAAGCTGCTCCAATCTAATAATGTTACACCTGGATGGGAGTATAACATGGTTCAACTCAACACTACATCTTCACAGCCTTGGCTGATTGCCTCCGTTTTCTTGAAAAGCAATTACTTTAGGGAGGGAATTGGTCAGTGCAGTAGTCTGCTTTACCAGATAAAATAGGGAATGCCTGTATCTGTGGAGGGAATAATGATGGTGTCTAGGAAAAGAAGTGGATCACAGTCTGGAAGCAGCTGTGTGGCTTTCCTCCAGCCTCATGGAGAGGCCCTGTGAAATGATATGAGTGCCTTGGGCTCTGCTATCTCATGGCAGAGCACGCTGTCCGTCCCAAGGCAGGCTCAGGGGGCAGCACTGCTGGTGCAGTGATAGGGGATTCTGTTTGGCTCACTAGGTCAGGGTGAACTGCCAAAGGGTAACAGGAGTACCTTCAAAGACTGAGGACAACTGGCATTTTGCAGTGTACTTTTCAGGAACCAACTCAATAGCTTCACAGGGCAGTAGGGAGGGTGGAAATTTCCCTAAAAACTCCATACACTAAGACTTATTCTGTATTTTCCTTTCCCTTACAGAAGGAGGTCTAATCAATACTGAGCACCTTTTTAGTAGCTGCAGCTAAACTTATGTCACTCAGCTTGCTCATTCAACCAAAGTTCTTCATGAAAAGTCATTTATTTTATGCTGCTAACATCTCCCTTTACTTTTCCTCTTCTCCCACCTCGGATTTCTGGGAGAATGGGTCACTCTGATATACCATGCTACACACAGAAAACTTCTGCAAGCAGCCTTTGCATAATAACCAAGTGACCTATTCATCCCTGATAGACCTAAGTCTGTCTTTAATCAAATCTGTGGTCCTTCCATCATGTCATCTTGTTAAGTAGGCCAGACTTATCTTGAGATGTCAAGAGCCACTGTGACTAAATAATTATTTTATATTATCAGTCTTTTTAAAAGTACTTCAAAAATCACTGAAGATCCCACTTCAAAACTATATTGTCAACTAAGAAAGCACACAAAAGAATTGAAATAAGAAACCTTTTTATTCAGTGCAGAAAGTTCACTCAGCCCAAGAAATGGCATTCACTACCATACCACCAGCTTCCCAAACTTTAAAGGGCATTGCTCACAAAGAATCTTGCCTTGTTTTTTGTGGTTTGCCATGTCCTACCTTGCCAAGCATAAAAGCTCACTTAAATAAACTCTCTGAACAGAGAACAACCTTCAAGAACAGCTGTCAGAGTTTCTTTCTCTCTGAAAAGAGGCATCCTTTTCTACATCTTACAAAATCTTTCTCAGACCCATACAGGTTTTTTTCTACCTTCTTTTTTCCAGCTTAGGAAACATGTCACGATGCCAGTGTGCTTTGATCATCAGTACAAAAACCTCTTTATAATCTCAGTGTTATTAAGACAATCAGACTCTGAGTGGGAAAAAAATAATCAATGCAACAGGTTTGAGGTTTTTTAAAACTAGTGTAATCCGCTAACACATGCAAAATGATGCATTCATTCAACTGTAATAGAGGAAGACTACCCATTCCTTGAACCGTAATAAAAAACCCACTTATGGCATCTCTATCTCGAGGATTGAGCAAATGAAAAGACTGCCACAAATTAGGGTTTATGCTTACTAATATTTATCAAATATTTCCAACCAGAGAGTATTTTACATAAGAATAAATTGAAGAAAACAAACTGTCTCCTAACTGATTTCCGCATCAGTCCAGCCAGACCATATCTTGGGTTGGCATGCATGTCCTACCAAACACACTCAGAGCCATTCAAGATGCTTTAAAAAATGCTTTTAACAGATGTTAGAGTATCTGCATTAACTTTTATATTTCTTAATTACCCATACAATATAATCTTTGTATCAAATATCTTCTGTTGACTGGGAGGAGCACTGCTGTTGTAGAGAATTAAAAATAACTCATCTCTACAAAATACAGCAAGTGGAACTAAAGGCAGAATGTCAAAAACCTAACTGTTTGCTTGTCATATGTACCCCTCTGTCATTCCAATTGTACCCCTCTGTCATTCCAATTATTTTCCTTTGTATACACAATAAATCTTACAGAGCATGCATTGTCTTCTATACAGGGAGATTCCATTTCATTTTAGTGGAACTCAACTGAAAAAATACTACCTCAAGTATATATTTACAGCTAACGGTAACATCAAATAGAAAGTATTCTGTCTGATTTCCTCCTTTTCTCCTCCCACCAATTTTAAGGTGAGAATTGGCCCTTGTTATTTTTTCCACACCTGCAAAATGCAAAAGCCTGTTTTTAGAACCCCGGGAGATTTTCCTGCTGGAAAATCCCACTATGCTGTTTGGATGTTTCTGCTGCCTGCTGTAGGAAGCATCTACATGCAGAATTAAAAATGCCCCTTTCCCAAGCATATTGCAACTGCACAAATCTGTACACTTTGTTAGTAGAATCAGATTTGTTTAATATCTTCAGTTCACTATTAGCACCTAGAGGAAGCTGAACAAATCCTGTGCTCTCAGAAAGAATAGAGAGTATTTCTTCAGAATAAACTGATTGGTCTGTTAAATGTATTTAAATTTGATGTATTAAATTGAAAAGGTATTTCCCTTGCTATGTTGGTTAGCTTCAGGAAGTTAAATTTTTTTTTTGGTGCAAACCTTCAGCAACCCAATTTTGTTAAAGAAACAGCTTAATTCCTACAAGTAAATCTCTTCTCTTTGTCCACCTGCAAAGGGTCGCTAATAAAGCTCTTACTGCTTAGAGATGAGGTAAGGTACCCAGGCTATATCCTCCCAAATCATCTATGAGAAAAGGGGAACTGGTACGTAACAGAGCTGACTATTTTCTTTCCCAAGGCTTCAATTAAGGACAAAAAATGGTTCCTCTCAGAGCAGAGGAAATGGTTGTCCAGTAAATACACACTGGAAAACAACATAATGTGATAGAGACTGATAACAGTGGACACCATACACATTGCAACAACAGCAGCATAGCAGTGGTTTGAATAAACATAGGACTCCCTTTGGACCTCTACAACTTGACCGAGGAGAGAAGCTATGCAGAGACTGAAAAGGAATGATGAATGACAAGCACTTATGGAAGAAGATGCCTTAGAGGAGTTGTGAGAGAGCCTGCACACTCCTGACAGCCTGGAAATTTATCTTACATCCTGCAATACTGGATTTACTAGTCAGCATAGGAACAGAGATGCTCATCCCCTGGAGGAGCCACAACAGGAGTGAGTCAGGCCTTAATAGTCTTAAGTCTCCTCCTTTCCTCAGGGGAACATCAATTTGTTGCTGGCTGTGGCTATCTTCTCAGCTCCATGCAGATGACCAACAGGTTGCCGGGGAACATAACCCAGATTTCAACAGTGTAGCTGTCATGTAGGCAGATATTGTCCGTGTGCACAAAAGCCAAAGGATGGGTCCCAGAGGATGCACTGCCAGGATTGCTTCAGGCTTTTCAATAATGGAGTTCAACAGGACCCATGGCTACTGCCAGCAAACACTAAAAGCCTGTTCACGACCAGTGATGTCCCTCAGGGCATCAGCGTGGCTCCAAGGAGGATCTCCAGAGGAGCCAGTATGGCTGAGTTAGCGCTGACTGGGGGGTTGATATCCTTTGAAGAGCTAGCTGAACAACTGGCCTTATCCTCCCGCACAGTATCTCACAGAGTGCATCTAGTTAAGCCCTCAGGATATTTGTAATAAGCCTGGAAGAAGGCTTTTTATCACCTCCAGCTGAGCAGGAGTCATCCCTTCTCTCTAGATAAGCAATGGTCACAATGACCCAGGCATGATCACTTCTGAGCTGGATTACTCTAATTCTCTCTCCAAAAGGCTGGATGCAGGCTGCACCAAACTTCTGTTACTCAGGCTGTGACAAAAGTAAGCAAAGGCTCTGCTCAGTTTTATCCACTGAACTCCAGTAATTTTCAGAAAGTAGATTATAGCTTTGGTCCTTGTACTCCACACACATAATGTATGGGCCAAACAATCTGTCAACAGTCAATATGCCTAAAAAGCCAGTTTTCAGCCCACCATCTACCTTGAGACTTTCCTGGAGCAATGAGCAAAGCACCTCCATGCAGGCATGTGACAGCCAAAACCAAGAACATCTCAAGTGAGGAGATCCAGATCTAGAATAAGGCACTACAAAAATATAGTTAAATCATGACTTCACAGTTTTAAGAAAACTTTTAGAAAGTCAGAGAAAAACTTCTCTGCTCTTATGGTGTTGGAGATATTCTGTAAAAAGGAACAGCATCTCAACCCCAGAGACTGCATAGGCTTTTCCAAAGTTTGTGTGGATTTGCCCACACAATGGCAGACTTGAACCTCGTTCAGACCTCTGAATTTGGAAGGGGAATTATTCTGCACTAGGGACATGAGAGAACTCCAGTGGAAATTTTCCCAGGTAGGCAAGTGGCAGCCTGAAGTGGGGCCAGAACTGTTCTCCCACATAGCCCAGTGGCAGCTGATGGGTGTTGGGATGTGACAGGTGAGGGCACTCAGCATCTGACAGAACCTGCCTGTAACTATTCCCAAGCTGTTGGCCCCCTGCAAGAGATTTGCTGGTTTCTTTGGAAGAATTTCCAGGATCTCCACTAGCTGTACAGTTAACAATGGGGTCTGAAGTTTATGCAGAAAAATCATCTACCGTAGCTGCCATGCCTGGAGGACACCTCCTTGTTTGCAAAGGTGAAACAGTGTGTTACAAGAGTGTGAGGCAGAGTGATACACAAGCTTGTTGAAATAAGGTGTAATGAGAGGGTTACAAACTTACTGAAGTACAGTGCAGGATAAATAAAAGAGGTTATTCCCTCATTTAATTTAAAGAGGAGGAAGAGCCAAGCCTCCAGGAATCAAGAGTCATAACTCAAGAAGTAAAAACAAGACACTGTAAATCAAACTATTGAAAAAAACAAACTGTTGATAAAGCTAAAGAATAACTTCAATTGAACTTTGTGTTCATCTTAGTCACTAACATAGTAAAATATCCGCCCATAGGTTATGTTTGCCCCTTACACAGGCCTCTTCCTTGTAGAGCACGTGCCATGTAACAAGTGTGCACTGTGTCAAAGACAGACAGGAGAATGCTAGGGCAAGGACTACTGCCTTAGGTTGTTACATTTATGGGAAATGCCAGTTTTTATTTTTAAAAGTCATACTGAAGGTGTGCTAGCTTTGTGGACTTACCACCTAGCACCCATCTCTGCACAGAAATGAAATTAATAAGTCCCTCAACCCTGAGTGTGAATTGGCTTCATTCACACTGAAGTATGTGGCTTTCACTGGGTTAAAGAACCCATATTTGTGGCCACAAGCTGAGAAAGTAATTTTTAAAGGTGTTGTGGATGATTTCCAAGTAGATAACCTATATCTCTTCAGGTTCTGAAAAGGAGTTTGGTTTCCAAACACATCTTATTCTTCAGATGAAATTAAGAAGTGCAAAAGCCCCTCTTAAGTCTCATTCTTGCTTTACATAGACTGAAGTTAACACTTCCAGCAACACAGTGTCTGCCACCCATGTATATATTCTTCTCCTCCTCCTTTTTTTTTCTTTTTTTTTTTTTAATTTACCTGAGTACTTTCTCCTCTTGCCTTCAAAACTCCCATTTACGTAAGTAACCTCTGGTCTTTTCTGCTTTTTCTCTTCTTTGTCTCTTGCTATTTTAATCGTTTTAGATGTCTGTCCTTTGAATGTTCTTTGCTCATTTCAGAAGAAGATAAAAACCCTGCAGCAAGTCAACAGCAGATACTACTAAATGGGGATACTTGTTCCCCACAAGACATATCACAAGTGAGCAGCAAAGCCTTTCCCTGCACCCAGCCTCCTACTTGTTTGTCTGTGTGGGGGATTTCAGGGGCCTGAAGCTCCTGAAAGGGGTGCAATGCCATATTTTGTGAAGACCAAGCTGTGCTGATCTGGGGGAAAGAGATTGGAGCAGGCAGTTGTTATGGGATGTTTTAAGTTAAGGGTACTATAAGAAGACAGTTGTGCTGTTGGGATTCAACAAGAATCATGAAATGCACTGAATCTACTGTTTCTTCCACCATTTTGCAGTTCAGTATAAACAATTTTAATCCTTCAATTTAATTAAAGAGGAAGTAGACTTTAAGGTATATGTCCTCTTGTGTAATCACAAATACCCAAAAAACTAAAACAATTTGACAAATTGTCTGCCTAACAAATTAATTTAGCTAAACAAGAGGCAAAGCAGAACCTGCTGGATGTAGCTGAGTAGTAGTCCCTCCACAACAACATTAAAATCTCAGATATGCTGTTATCCAATTCCCAAAGGAAATTAAGAACGTTTAGAGCTAACTAGTGCTATTGGTTACACAGTTAGCAAGTAACTGCAGGCTATGGCTTGATGGGAATGCACAGCCCAGTTCCCTGCACAGCTGAAGTCCAAGCTGCTGGCTCTCAGGAGAGTGTGAGCCACTGGGTGTGCTTTGCTTTCTTTTCTATCTATGCTATCTTAAACTAGCTGGCATAGATAAACCAGCAGAACACTGTCACAGCACCTTCATTTAGCTGTGGGAAAACACCCTTCACTTAAGTGGTAAGCACCACCTCTCTGCCTTTACCAAAGTAAAAAGCTAAGTAATAGCAGAGGCTATTCCTACACTTCTGTTTATTTCGACACTCTTTTTGTCTATATTCCTTTTTATTACTGAAATCAGAAAGGTTCTTTCCTAAGCAGAATCAAATCCCTCTATGCAGGCTACAATTTTTCTCAGCGAAGCAGCTGTGACTACCATTGTCACTTCTCTTAAGCAAACAAGCCTCACCAGTCAGCTGTACTTTAAATTCAAAGTGGCTGGAGAGGTCTCAGCAATGTTATAAACTAGTGGGCTTAGTATCCTGGCTGCTTACAGAGCTGGAAACAACACTTCTGTTTGCAGCAGTGCAGGAAGAAAAATTAAGTCTAAAGACAGAAGTTCACTGAGTAGCTTCTCCTATCAATATGGGCCTTGAAGCCTGTCTGACTCAGATCCAGAAAAACTGTCTCCAAAATTCCTTGAATCCCTCAGGTCTGTAGCTAGAGAATTGAACACAAAGTCCCTAAAAGCACAAGAATCTAGTAAGGTTCATCAGTCACACTTGGCTGCCTTCTCAGCAGGTTTTTGGATATCCATTGAAGATAGCTATCAGGAAAAGCTGCATAGTGTGGACACTGAGCCATGCCCTGATTGATTGGAAGCTTCAGTACCTGAGGTAAATGCAGACACTATGACTTGATCAGCACTAATTTGTATCATATGTTTTGGGAATAGCCATAAGTCCATTTGTTCCAGAGATGTGCTTAATTAATTACTGATTTAATTTTTCCTATCAGTTAGAATTACATTACATGCTACCTATGTAATGTAAACCTTACAAAATGGAGAACAAGTAACTACATTTGGCTCATACTAGCACTAATCATTGTCTGTGACTGCTTTAACAGACTGGCCCACCACAAAATATGTTGTATATCACATCAAAAGTGCCCCGGATGAAGATTTGAAGATAGAAGGTGTCTTTCAAAGTATTTTAATAAATTTAATTTCTGTCATACTCTCCTCTCAAGTTCACTTATCTGTTAATCTGTAGCTCAGCTTTGGTACACTTAAGCAGAAAAGACCAATCTGCAGCTGTGATTTCCGTGACACACCCAGGAGGACAGGAGAAGCAGGATAAATGCCCCCTTGTTTTACTCCTCCACCTAGTGTGGTGGAGTTATCCTTAGTTCTTGGCAAGGTTTAGAGAAGCCCTAAAATGCTTTTTCACTCTCAGGAGCATCATCTGCCAGCTCTGTATCATTCAGGTGCATTCATGCATCCTGTCCTGGTAACGCTACATCACGGCCTTTGGCTGCAGGCCTGTTCAGTTTCTGTCTTCACATTGTCCTTTTCCACACACTTTAAATAATCTTCCCAAAAGTTAATAATTTGTAGCTCCTAACACTGAAGGCTTGAAGTTCATAATCTTAGAAGATGAAAATTTTATAGTCAAAAGTGAAAGATATTTTTCTAATCAGTTCCTGGCCAATTCCATAGCACCATGAACTGAGAAACGGAGAACTGAGGAATGTATTTTAATTTTAGCTAATTAAGTACAGTACAAGAGACAGACTCTATAATCCATATTTCAAAGATTTGGTGAAGATTATAATAAAGCCTAAGATGTTTGTTTTACACTGTTGTTAGCTCTCTGCTTTTCTTTGAGAGCTGTTTGAATAGAGTGTCCTCACCACTCATTATGAGCTGTTAAGCATGAGAGCAGTGGTTGCTTTCCTGATTTTGGAGTTTCATTTCAGGTCAAGGAAATTCAGGATCTGGTCTGAGCATCTAGGAGTGAATAGTTTGGAATTGCCTGAAGACAGTATTATTTCACGGCTTACCCCACTCAGAAACACACAGGCTGTATCTCATGTCACACTTTTCTACCGTGCTGAAAGTGATGTGTGTTATTAGCACCATTTCCTTACAGGTTTGCACTTGGCTACTGCTTTTCAGAGAGTCTGCAATGCCTATCCAGATACCCCTCCTTCAGAACACAGAGGTTGTCTTTGATTTTTGTTCTACTACCATTGGCATACTTAGTAAGTGGTCCATGAAAAAGGATATTTGAAACAGCAGTTTGAGACAAAGTTTGTAGCACATTGCACGTAACATCTGTCACAAAGTCCTCATGAAAACAGCCATAAATAGCTCATCTACATGATGGAGTTTTGTTTGCTAGTGATGATGATGATGGTGGCAGTAATAATAATAGCAACAATAGTTGATGTGAGATAGGCAAGGTTTGAGCCAAGAGAAAGGGTTTTGTTGAAAGTTCTGCCTTGGAAAAAGAGGTGGAGAAGTCAACTCCTCTCTTTTTAAGCTGAGACTGGCAATATTAGACATAGAGCTAGACACATTGTAATGATGAATATCTTGAGACTATTGATTAAATAATATGTTCTTACATTTTGCTTATGGCTCCCACTGAGACATTAGTGTCTACTAATGTACATTACAGTCATTTGACAAATTTTATAATCTTTGACACACTGTGTTCTGGAATTGCATGAAGCAATACTCAAGCAATGGATAAACAAAGAGTGTATTCACTTATGCCTTCTCTTTTGAACAAGAGCTCTTCCACAAAAAAACATGTAGAAAACGCCTTCAAGAGCACATATATCGTTCCATAATTAGTCTAATCTGGGGGTCCCAAGATGCTGTGTTCTCTAAGGRTTGTCTGTAAAGGGTCTTTAATATCTCAGTAATGGATGTTTGAACAAGAACATATCCTGCTTGGCACGTCCTGCTCAGTTCCTGCAGGCACTTCTCAATTCATTCAAAACAGCCCAATGAAAGTATCTCTGAGTTTAGATCAAACCAAATTCATTTTGAGAGACGTCTTGTTTTCTATCTCTTAATTCTTTCCATATATGAAAGAGAGGATTTTAGTACTTATAAGAGTAAAAAAAAAAAAAAGTATCCCAATATAAATAAATATACTAAGGTACCTAGAAACAGCACTCTGAAACTTTTTGCCACAATTAATTACGATGAAGCATGTAATTCCTCATCTTTCTTATTACTATCATCACACAGTCTCCTCATCCATCTGCAAAACTCAGTACAGAAAAATTTTTGAAGTCCAGTAGTGCAAAACTCTTTACCAGGGCATGCTGACTGACAAAAGCAAATGGTGGAGTTCCTTTATCTCTGAAAAGGGTGTCTGTATAATCCTCTCATACGCAGTAGAATCAGCTAGAAATGGAAGACACAGACAGAGTAGGAATTTAAGGAGCTCAATATTAGGAAAAAGAAGAGCCAATATGCAGAGAATGAACATGGAGAAGAAGGACACTTGGGAAGTGCTGTTAGGAAACACACAAATCACTGGCAACTCAATCAATGGAGAAGGTGTTGGAAACAGAGAAGGAGCAGAGAGTAACAGCATGCCCTAGTAACCTAAGGCCATTTATGTACCTTTCTGATTGACTTACTTTTGGCTGGTCATCCTTTCCCATGCAGAACTAGGATGAAAGAGACAGTAAATATGAGCTCCCTGTACTGACACTTCTTTTTTTCCTCACCATCTTACCAGTTGTGGGTTCACAGTCAGTATAACCAAAACAATGTAGAATGCTCACTTATGTTGCATAACATTTATCCCACTAGAAAAAGAAAAGCTTCATTTTTGCAACACAGCCAGGGTAGCTGCTAATGCCAGCACAAAAGAGGCAGCAGGAGTGTATGGTCTCGTAGCTGAGACCATTGTGAACTTGCACACTGCTTAAGGACAGAGCCATTGTACTGTCACTCCAGGAATACTCTGTAAACAGAGAAATGCATGACTGGCTTTTGAGAAGCCATGGTTTATCATTTGCCAAACACTGCTTTGTTCTGATGCAATGCTTCTCTTTGCTCCTCCAAGAACATATCAAAGTGGTGTAAATTGTCAGAAATGCAAAAGGGGTACATATCTGTGTAAATCACTGCTGGTTACAAAAATCTCTTCACCCATGTGACACAACCTGGAGGTAATTACAGCTTCTGAGCATTTTATGGTTATTTTTTTTTATGGTTCTTCTGCTCAGTACTTTTCAATTGAATGAATAAGAAGATACAAGTGTTTGAAGAAGACATATCAGAAGTTTCCTATAAAAGTATTTAACTTAGTAGGTAATCTATGAAAAACTGATTTTAAAGCTCCTGCTGTGTCAATGTCAGAGGTTAGTTATTAAATGAATCATATTGTCAGTACCAAGACCCAGAAAAAAACAAGTTTATGTCACTTAAATGCTGTAGCAAAAAATCATTAATTGGGCAAATGCAAAAATGTACTTTTTCAGGTGGTGTTTAACTTACTCTCACTAAGATGTTCCAAAAGTATCAGGAAGCTTTCATAAATAAGGCTTAGGATCGAGAAATTTTGAACCTCACTTCATTCAGCATTCTGGTTAACCACAGATTTTTTATGTGGAAGTCATAAGCAAAGACTGCAGTAGAAGCTGGTTTATAAGTTACTAAAGTATAAATACATATATATATATACATATATGTGTGTGTGTGTGTGTGTGCGCGTGTGTATCAATACATATATATGCCTATATAGACATATAGAGATAGAGAAATAAATCCAGTGCACAAATCGGTGGTGACTACAGTGAAGTCATTCTCTTAGGCTAAGACCAGAAATGAGAAAGCATGAGTAAGAACCTGCATTAAGTCCTGTTGCTAAAATATCTTTAATGACCATGCAAACACCTGATGAAAGTGTCATGTGCCATCTGTTCATATTACATAATAAAGCAGACAGATAAGATAGCACATTTCCCTAATTTTTGTCACCTCTATGTGACAAAATTTCTTTGGATCATCAGAGCTGAAGCAACACCATAACTAAGTAGCTCTAGAGAGCTGTCTCAGCATTCCTAATGGAGAATAAGCAGGAAAAATTCCCACAGCTTCATGGACAGCCCCCCTGTCTGAAATCAGAAGGTACAACCATTCACAAGCTGTACTTACGCACAGAGTAACCCTAGACAAAGTCAAAAATAGCTCAATTTGTGGATAAACTCTCAAATTGAAGGCCTTTGTTTAGCGTTCATGCTTTGGAGGTGTGGATTAAGATGTGCGCTGTGTGCCATACTTAGAGTTGTATTTGAAAAACAGGTCTCCTTGAATCTCAGCATAGCGAGGCAATTTGATACACCTGGATTTGGAGATGGTTACAGGCTGTGGCAGAAAGCATCTGTAGGGCCATGCTTTAAGGCAGAGCTTTCTGTCCTTTTACATTTACAGCCTCAGGTGAAACAGCTACTAGCAACTGCTCCCCATACTGTGTGAACTTCCAGCACAAATAAAAACCGGGGAAAAGAAAATAAACTTTTGAAACTGCATCTTAGACTTCAGTTTTCCATTTTAAAAAATATCTAAATTTGAAAATATTTTAATCAGATCCAAAACCTGTCCATTTTAAAGCATTGTTTGTCAGGAAATATCTCACTGACCAAAAATCTGAAAGAGTACCTTGTGATATGATTTCATAAAAAGGAGATCTGATAGTATGAATATGCATGATTATTTGAGATTTTGACAGTGATTTAGAGCTGTTGTGTTGTTTGCTACTAAACTATTGTGGAAGATAGCTCACAAGATCAAATCTTTGTGCATAGAAACAAACTAGCTGACTCTTCATCTTTTCTATTAAGGGTTTTTTAAAAATTATTTTTGGCAACAGAAATAATGTTATTGCTGAGAGGAAGATTTGCCTTGTAATACAAACAACTTCTCACCCATTCCACCTATAAAATTTTTCATTCTTACAACAAATTCTTCTCAGGGAGCTAATTAGAAAGTTCTTTAATTGATGAGCATTCTGACCATTAGGGCATTTTCAATTTCTCACAGCATCCCAGATGACACTGTTACAGAGAGGCATAACTGAAAAGAGACTAGTTGGAACAATTAATTGAAACAACATACAGTTAATTTCAATTACAAGAATCACCCTGACTGCTCCCTTGTCCCGTGTTGCATGGCCTGCTGCACTGCAGTGATGTTCCTACAGACTCCCTGGCAAAAGCTGTATGAAAATCCCATGTGCTGCTGATTACTCCAGTATTTACTATTTGTATTATCATAACACACATAATCTCTATTGCTGCATACAGTATCCACTGTAAGGCATTCTACAACAGCAGAACAGAAAGATATGTGACTGTAGACAGGAGCATGGCTTTGCACGCTTGAATTACCATTCAGTCAGGAAAAAAGTTAAGCCACTCGCTTGAATGCTTTGGTTTTTTAAATGTTCTCATCACAAATTTCCTCAAGAAATGTCAAAGAATGCTTCTAAGCAAGAAGTCTGTTTCCAGCTAAAAATCCAGCTCTGATACTTAATAAGCTCTGGGAAAATGTTCCAAAATGTGCTTTTTACAGGCAAAGTTTTCATGCTCCAATTTGGAGGCTCACAAACATTGAGCTACAAAGTCTTACCACCTGTTCATGCTAAAGCAGGAGGCTTCTTGCTGTCATTTTTACAACAAACAACTGTGTATCACTGTCTGTGGCACTCTGCTAAAGGGTGTGCACTCATACCCTGTTGGCTGCTCTCAAAGCCATCACACTCCTTTGCTCCACCAGTTTCTGCTAGCCATAGTGATTAATAAAGTTATGATTCTGTCAAATGCATGCCAAGGCTTCCACTGCTTTCTGTGGGGTTAGGATTTCCTGCTGCATCATATAGCAGATGCAATTGCTTTTGTGAAGTGTGCACAAACACCGTATTCACCTGCAGAAGTTCTCCAGGCTGTAGCTTGAAACAGCAAATGACTCTTTCATCTTTATGCAGCTGGTTTTGACCCCAAGACTTAAGCAGTGCTACAACTTCTTATGGGAAAATCTGTTTGATTTTTTTATACTAGTATTCATTTCCTATGTCATGACTCCTAAGTCTGCTGCAGGGATCTTATATAAACAGCCTATTCAGCAAGCTGTGCTGAGTTTGGGACATGACTAATTAAAATTTTATATGGTTGAGAGAATCAGGACTGTTCTGTCAAACAAAGGGCTGTCTGGAGAGTTACATTTATTCATAACATTCACCGATATTTTACCTCACTTTCTCACATATTGTCCTTCCTTCAACAAACTAGAGAAGCCATTCTTACTCACATCAAATTAATTTTTCCGTCTGTATGACTCCCCATGCCCTTCTCATGGACTTTCACAGCTCCCTACAGGAAATACAATAATTTCACAGTTCCCTTTGCAGGAAATATCATCTGAAGCTGCATTTCACACTGACATAATCTCTTCTGCTGGAAGTGAACTGAGCAACCATTCTGATTATCAACTGGATTAACAGCTCCTGAGCCTTTGAATCACTGTGAAGACACAGTCTATGGAAAGTCTGAACAATGATATGGCCTTAAATGTATTTCAAATCCATAATAATTTTTTTTTGCAAACCATTCTGTTGAAAAAGTGACATTTCTTTGTCAATGCAGGCTATGCAGATAGGCTTTACATTGAAACAAACCTAGTCTTGTAATGACTTTCTGAATGAATAAAAGTAGCCCTAATGCCTGAGAACCTACATCAGGAATATGATCTCGTATAATGAAGTGTGCCAAATCTGTTTATTGAGATTGGTCATGTTGGTCTCATTTTAAAGTACAGTCTTAGGTAAGACAATGGTGCACTGACAAAAGCTGGCAGCCAGACACGCATCCAATTGTTTTCTCAGTCCCCCTCCTCTGCAGCAGAGAAGACAAAAAGAAGTTTAAAAAGCACCGGGATTGAGACAAAGTCTGTCAAGTAAGAAAAGCAAAAGCTGCATCTGGAAGCAAGGCAAGAAAAGGAATTTACTCACTTACTTCCCAACACCAGGCACATGTCCAGGGCCTTGGTACCTGTAGGCATTGTTTGGGACAGCAAATGCCATGAGTGGAAGTGTTCTTGCATCATCCTGTTTTCCCTCAGTTTTTATTGCTAACAATGATGCCGTATGGTACAATAGAACATCCCTGAGATCAGTTTGTGGTCTCCTCCCAACCTCTTGCCCATTCTCAGCCCACTGACCTCAGGAGGTGGAGGGCTGGTTTAGAGGGAAGGCCTTGACACTGCAAGGCAATACGTTCAGATAGTGCTCCTAGATGAACAGAAGTTGTGTAACTGCCATGAGAGCACAACCTCGATCCTCTGTGGGCAAAGAGAAAACCTACATTGCAGTGAACTCTGCAAAATGCCACTTGTCAGAGCTTAGCAAAATTTAAAATTACAGGGAATTGAAAAATGGCATACAAGAGATTTCAGAGTTTAATTAAGCTAAGCCATCAAATAACAGGCTACACACTGCCAAGCAGGTAGCACATGGCATCTTCAAACATGAAGGAGAGCTTCCTTTGACTTATTTCTGTCATTACTTTTCTGCATTTTCACTTAGCCTACCACACTTCTATGGTTAGAGAAACCAACTGGAATGTCTGGTACAACTGGCCTGTGAATGAGCTTTTCTAAAATATCCACAACTTCTGAGTCATTAAAAATCACCAGGAAACTGATCGCAGCAAAGGAAACATGTTGTGAACTGAAAAATCTGAATGAGGGAATATTTCATATTTTTGTGTTCATTAATGTTTTCAAGGGTTGATGAGAGGCTCAGTGTTCCATAAGACTCTTGGCTCCTCTGTCGAATATAGCCTACAGCTCAGGATCTGGGTGGGAGATTTCACAAAATTTCCAATTTACTTTGCTAAAATTCTGCCAGTGGCATCAGGTATGACTGAAATAGACTCCATATATTTGTCATATGTTTGTGTTCATATCTAGATACAATAGCACTCCAGATACGTTTCTTTATTTATTTTTCTCCTACCAATGTAGGAGTATGTCAGTATGTTTCTGCTATTCAGTAGAGATAAAAGAATATTTAGAACTTCCATTTGTTCACACAAGAAACAAGATAGGGACAATAAAATCTCATTTACTGGTGTTAACAGATTGATCACTCATAGAAGGAATTTGCTCTGTGATGTAGTCCTGTTGCACAGTTGGTTAGATGCAGACAAGAACAGCTGATTTTAAAAATATAATAACTATTATAACTGATGATGATGACTGGAATAAATGGTCTGATATACAATGCCAAGCCATATGGTTTTACACTTTCATGGCAGTATGTAATGTTGCTCTTGTCTTTAGGTTTACAACACTATAACCTAGGCAATATTTCAGAAATACTGATTTTTCTTTTGAGGCCTTTTGGCAATCTGAAATTTTAGGCATATATTACTTTGATTATAAATAGCCCTTTTCAACTAAGCTACCACAGCAGTCGCATCTCTATGTAATCACCAGTACTATGGAAATTTTAGGAATTCCATAGAAGCTAGAGTATTTTCAGATTTTATAACAGGCTTTCATGATTTCTAATAGTCTTAACCAAAATGCAGCATTCTTAAATAGTGGAGAATACATCACTGTTTCAGCCCTTAATCCATTTTAGCTTGCTTGTGGGCTGTATGTACAAGAAACAGAATCCATGCATCTGGTTGCAACACAAAATACTTAGGGATAATTCATTGATCCAGATGTAATGATAAATGTCACCTAAGTAAGCAGCAAAACCAGACTGTACAAAATTGGACATCAACTCTTGCTTTGTGAAAGATGTCTGTAACAGACTGTAACCCATGAAAAATGCTGGAAATCTGGTATTGGGGTGTGTCAACATCTGGCTCTTTGTCTATTCAGTACCTTGGTTATTGTGGTCAGCTGTTAATCTCATTTCCCCTCCACTGATGCAGGTATAGGCACAAATCCTCCACCTCTCCTTGGCATGCCTACACCGCACTGGCAACATAAAGAATCTTGGTAATTCAGAAGTTGTAAACATAATTTGACAGAACTCAAGTGCGTCTCTCTCACTATGCCACAGTATTACAGTGCAACCTTCTTGTCAGTGAGGTTGGTTACTATGCAACTTCTGTGCTTCTGCGTAAGACATAAATAATAAGAGCTGAAAAAAGTCCCCCCCAGAGACAAGCCAATATCCAGAACACAAGGCTAATCATACCTTTTTGTTGAAACACATTATCAATACGAACACTAGTAGATAAAGAGTCACTGCAGGAACTCAAATCTATGTGGAAAAAGAGCAGTACAAAACCTGACAAAGAATCTGGGGCATGGTGCAGGCACTTCCATGCATAATGTTTCATTACTTTTTTGAGTTTCTATGCAGACCTATGACCCACTTCAGTTCCCACTGAAATCCATGGCAGATTTAATAGGTGCTCTATTTTCTCATTTTAATAGGCATTCTATTTATAGAAAAATGTGTAACTTAAAACAATGTGAATTCTAGTCTTGCTTCACCTCTCTTCCTCAAGGGATACTTCTTACTGAAGAACTAAATACTATTCCACAGCATAACTGTGACAGTAATCGTACACAGTGCCTAAAATGCCTGTCGTGGTATGTTCAGCATATTATCTTACACTGAAGAATAAACTTTTTATTTCCCAGCAACAAAGATACCATGATCACAGTTTGTCATTAAGGCTGTGCCTACTTTTGACAGATCATCCATCAAAATAAAATCAAATTATTTTATACTTCCTCATCTTCAGCTTCCACCAATCAGTATTTGTCAAAGCATAGGGCATTCAGAAAAGGTACTGATGACGCATAAAAGCAGCAAAATGTGGAACTGCTTCCCATTAGCCAGTCTTCTACTCTCTTCTGCAAAAACATGTCTTAAAAGACATGTCTTTGAAGAGGTCTTGATTGTCTGATACGCTCCACTTTTTAATTTTTTTAAGATGATCTGAAAAAAGTCCAAACTGTCCCTGCTACTACATCTGGGAATTATCAAGTTCATTTCCTTCTGAAATATTTCATTCTCAATACCATGTACTCAAAGTTCAGTTCCTATGATGGGCCTAATACAGCTTTCAGGACTTCAGAAAAAGTAACATCAGGCAAAAAAACCCCAACATATCTGTTTCATAAAACTAAGTATATATACAAGAGGGGAAACAAAAACAACAGAAAACCCCAAAAACAAAACAAAAAAACACCACACAGATATTGTCAGGATAAACTGTAGTGACACTTAAGCTTAGATTCCACTTCAGGCCATGTTGGAACTCAGAAGCAGTGCCCACGACGCCTGGGCTATGATGTGCCTCAGGAGAGGTGTGATTTGATGTTGAGTCATACCGGCATACTCCAGGAGTGGCAGGCAGTGTGCAGGGACAGCTATTCAGGCAGTGAAAATCGGGCCTGCAGCAGAATGAGTAGTTTCACCCCCTTCTCCCAGCCCACAGCCACTTTCCACCTCATGCCCGTGCCATCACCCTGGTGGCCACACAGAGGGGCTGGGACTTGGAAGCTGCTCAGCTGAACGCCAGCAACAGGGAAATAAATTATTTTAGAGTTTAGCCAGGTGGTCCACCAGCGCAGTTCTCCATGGGGCTGCACAGATCTCCTGCTTACAGCAGGAGGACGTGGGGAAGAGCAGCCAGGCACAGTGACATCTGCAGGGGCAGCCCACACTGCAGATGAATGAGCAGCCAGAGAGCTGTGAGCGGGTAAAGCCAACTTGCAGGTCAGGTGTGCTTGCAAGCCCTGCACAGCACAAGGCTGGCATAGCAGCATTTTCAGTGTGTGTTAGCCTGCCTTAAAGTAAAAGCCTTTAACCTCCCTTTCCATGGCCTTTAAAAGTATATGAGTGACCCAGTCTACAAGGAATACACAAGCTTGCTTAGTAAAAGTAGTTATGTTCAAAAGATCTCCAGAGCATTCTGTTCATTTTTCCTAACCTCTTTGTTACTGCTTATCCTCATAAGCTCATACGGGATGTGGCTAAAGGAGCTACAAAAAGTACACAGGAGTTTCCTTTACCTGCACACCAATCTAATGGGCCTCTAGCCAGCGCCAAACTGAAAACCCTTGTGACCTTGCTGGGGTGACACTGCGCCCAAGCGAATAAGCTCTATGCCGAGGCTGAGTGATCTGGGCTGGGCTTCACAAACATGCTTTTGAACTGGAGCTGGCTGGTCTCCAGGAAGCTAAGCACCCATGCAGAGGACATTTGTGCATGAGCTCAACCAACCATAGACACATATTTACGGTGTCATCAGACTGTAGGCTACCAGTTCTCTCCACAAGATCTCAGTCTCTGCAAAGCCTCTGCTCTAGATTTCAACATACCTGCCATGTATTTCACCTAACCTTCCATTCTGAGACAATGGGAACTTTCTGCATTATCCTGTCATCTTCTGGCATTGTTAACTCCCAATAAATCATAGGATGGACTTGGCTGTTCCTTGCTGCAGGGACCACCCATTTCCATGTGGTTTGGGGAATAGTCCTGTAATTACCATTGTTTTGCAACACATACAAGGCACCATGATGTGTCTTCCAGTTTGTAACTGCTATGTCTCACAAACCTAAAATTTGGCCATATTTTTTATTCAAGAGACCATGCATTATAAAAGTCCTCTTCAGCTAAGCTTTTTTTTAAAGAGACCGATAAACCTATACAAATGATGACCATGTAATACAGTTAATGTGTGTTTTAGTTCATATTACTTCAATCACAACATATAAAAAGGCTAATATGTTTTCTAACTTGACCATCATTGGTTTTAGCTAGTTCCTACTGCACACTTCAGCAGGGATGTTGGAATTATTTACCAAACCACCACTGACAGAAAAACAAGTATTTTTACTACTTGCATTATTCTATTAATACAACGGGAACTTACTCAGTCCTTTAATTCTTCCTGCCCCACACCCCAGTTTTTCTCTCCTCTCTAAGACCTGCTGACAAAGCTGGATCCCTTCATACATCTGAAAACATGAAGATTTTGCAAAAAGAACGCAAAATAAGTGTAGAAAAAGAAACTGGAAAGCAAGACTATTCTCTGTCTATGCATAAGAATAATAGACTGTTTAAAGTATTGAGCAGAAAATGGCAGCTATAATTAACTGTTAGAGAGTACTTCCAGCAGGAACAAGTAATCTAAAAGTCAGAACAGGAATGGGAGGGAGAAATAGGCCTACTATTGTGCAAGTCAGGCAGAAATCAAAATGTGGTATTTCAAGTGGGGAATAGGCACACAATGTATGTTAGGCAGCTATTCTGACAACTTAGGTGTGTCTGGCAAATATCTGCATGCTAGATGAATGTTGAAATTTCCTTTGGGAAGTACACCTGTACAACTAACAAAAGTAATATCTCAGAAAGAAATTCAGATATTTTTCCTGACTAAGTTATGATTTAATTCTGTGCTTTTACTGTGTAATAGCTATCTAATGTTAAGAAAGGCCAATTAGGTCTTATTTAATTTCCCCTATTGGTCACAAGCAGTTGCTTCATTTATTTAGAAATTGTCTGTATTATTTGCCATTGTGTGTCTTGCAGCCATCTCGGTATTTAAAATACCTTATTTAAACTGGAACTAAGAAGCGTGATTCGCAAGTCTGACACTGTGAAAAAAAAACTTCTATTAAAAATGGTACCATTATTTATGTGTTAATAAACAGGTGGGAAAATTCTATTGGCACCAAAAAATACGTATTTCAGCATACCAACTAGCATAATGAAAGCAGAAACTTCCAAATTATTTAATTAAGCTACTGTAGTTAATGGCTGAATACAGTTTGCCTCTACTGAAGGAAACAGCTCAGTTTCCTGGATTTCCAAAATCCAATAGCAAAAAATACACAATCGATATTTTTCCCCTCTGGGAATAGGAGCAGATACCAGCTGCCAAGCTGTATACATAACTGAGATCTGGCTCGAGGACTAGTATTCAGATTTGCATAAGAATGAGCAAGGAATGTTTTCAAACTGCCTACGTGACCCAGGAACTGTGAGTGCTCCAAGTGCTCGTAGTGAGAGTTAAAGCAAGCAAGCTAAACTTGATACTTTAAACTCCCTTTAGGTATCTTTACCCTGACTCACTTAAATATGCCTCTAGGAGATGTCTTTGACAGGAACAGAGGGAAATCTGAGCACAGTAAGAACCTACTATATAAATGGAGGGATTTCCATCAACTCCAAGGTGGGCAAGAGATGGGCTTACATGTAAACAGAAGCATTCTCGCAAGATTTGCAGTTTGGCTGCATTTGATGGTAAGAAATTCCTGCTAATGTAACTTTGTTACATGTTACACCAGTGCAGCATACTGCAGCAGAAAAAAAAAATAGCTTGTGGCCATGTTTTTAATATGCAATGCAGCTAATCTCATCCATATGGGAACATGCACCAGCTCTTACAGGGCTCTAGCTGTACCACTCAGAGAGAAAAGATCTTCACTGCTGCTGCCCAAATTCTTTGCTCTGTCACAGAGGTCCTGCCACAGTACTGGGAAGGTTATTGAATCTCTTGAGCTCTCAGCTCCCTCAGCCTGTAAAGCTAAGGTAACAGAGCATCCCAACTCCCATCCCTGCCCTGATGGGAAATACATTAGAGCCTATGAGCTTCTGAGCTTCTGATATAGGACATGACTGATCACTGCAGTTACAACATTATCCTTAATCTAGGCCATTATGAGAAAATTAAGGCTCCTTTGTGTCCTCAGTGTTTTGAGACACAAATTTGGTTCCAAATAAGGAATTACTGCTTAGTTAACAAACTCTTTCCAGCATCGTGGTTTTCAAACATTTAAAAATTTAGGAACAAAACAAACCAACCAAAACAAAAAAATAAAAATTAAATAAAATAAAGCCTGTCTAAGGGGACCAATATTAATTCAACTGAAATATTGTACCAGTTGAAAATGGCAAAGTAAATTACACTGCAACATAGATACCTGAAACAGAAATGCTCTGACCTTCTGTCAAAGATCACTGTTTCTGTATTATAAAATTGCGTTCAGCTATCCTACTGTACTGGATTTTAATATGTAGGTCTTTCTTTAAACTCAAATTAGATTACAATGTTAGTAGGTCATAATGGAGGTATTGTTCTCATAACATGTGCCCTCCTGTGCAATTCTGCTGCTGATAACTATTCAAATCAAGGAATCTAGGTGGAAGTAGAATGTTATGCCTTTTATGTCAAGCCATCTCACAAATATGAATGTAAAGAAATAATAAATTCTACAACAACAAGTGCTCAGATAAGTTTTTACTTCTGACAATACCAGTGAAGATAACAACCTCAGGCATCTTTCTAGTGAGGCAAGCTCTATAAAAACTTACCTAGTCTGACCTTTCAAATAAGAAGTGTGAAGTTTACCTCTTGAAATGAAAACAGGGGAGAAATTAATTTGGCCATAAATGTTGTTTGACCACATTGCCCCTGCAAACACAGTTTTGAGATGTTGATGTTTCAAAGACAGAAAACTCAGCTCTCTGCATAAACATGTTGAAGCCGCTGAATGGAAAAGGTAGGACTGAGAGGGAAGTGGGATGTTTATATACTGTGCCAGCACTCTTCCCTGTGGCCTGGCTCGGTGAGGAATTGCAGTACAGAACTCTGCTACCACACGAATCTTCCACTTCAAAATAATTGTTTAGAACTTTGAGAGACCTCTAGTACAGGGGTAGATGTCACCTGACTTTGTTCCTGCTTTGCAACCCACAAGTGCAAAAGTACCATGTGATGGAAAACTTTGCCTTAGAAACAGCAGAGGGCTGGGAGAGGAGCCCGGGAGGGGCCTGGCTCATTCCCTTTCAACAGAGTCGGAGCTGAAGGGGAACAAGATGCACACGGGAAAGGGAGCAAGCTGCTGGCTGCCATCCGGCTCTCTGCTTCCTGCCCTCTGGCTAGCAGAGGGTAGATTTCATCACCCACCTGCGTCATGACTATTACGAGTAAGGAGCCCAGCTGGCAGTGTGTACACTGAGCATTTTATTCACAGAACCCAGATCCTTTTGACTTCTGGTATGAGCTTTCACCAAATCACACTCAGATCAACTAATCAGGTGAATTTGTGCATTATCCTAGGACTGCTTCTGGCACACAAAACAGCTGTAACTGAAGTTTTCACCTCTGCTAAAGTGCCCTTGAAAATTTCTTCATACATTAGACAGGCATGCTGCTAGCACCTGACTTGTTAAATCAGGAATAAAACTATCTCATTTAAATTTGCAAAGATATCTTCACAGCCTCTCAGTCTTGTCCACAACATAATACAAATACTGCATCCTTAGCACAATTAACTTCCTCTCTGTAAGACTTTGTGCATCTCAAATGTCAAGTGGAAAACTGTACATAACAAACTACAGAGCCAGTAATGTCCTGCTGTTGCAGAAAAAGACCTGGAGTCTCCATTGTTTAAAGGTTTTAAAAACATGTTAAGACGTGCTTTTTCCCACATCAAGAGCAATCTAGGAGTGTCAGCGTTTTCTAGAGGCAGGAGTTGGATCAGATGACTTTGGAGAAGCAGTTCTAGCCCAGTTTTTCTGTAGGTCTGTCTTGCACTACTTACCACCAACCTGCCCTGAGCCGGATGTAAGTTTACAAAGGCAAATACTAATATCAGCCTTTGCTCACCCCCAAGTCTGATAAAAGTCTCACTGGAAGCCTTCAAAAATTCAGTGAAGATGTTAAGATTTTATTTATTATGTGATTAGTATTAATTCTTAATAATAATTAATAATGATGAAATCAGCTGTAAAATAATAATATATAAGAGTTAATTCTATCATAATGGCAAGAGAACTCTCTGATGATTCAAATCACTATACTTTGGGTTTCTAAGGAACAACTACACTTTGCCTTTACAAATATTTATTTTTTTGAAGTTTTATCTTCACTTGGGATGATCTGTCTCCAGCTTACACTCAGAATGTTATATACTACCTTCATGCAGGCAGATATGCAGCTGCTTACCAACATGTTTGCAGCATTGACAGACATTTCAATTCATGGACGTTACAAATGCTTTTTGTTAAAGCAATTGACTGAACTGTTAGTAAACTCTTCAAAAGTAAGAGTGTTAAGCGACCACATGAGCACTTCCCCAGCTGCTAATGCAAAGCTAAATAATACAACAACCTTAGCCAAAATTGAAGCATGGGAAGAAAGTTTCTTGCTTCATTTTTAGCCATAGTAAAATCAGAAACACAGTAGCTAGCTATACCCAGGCAGCTGCCAGGTGTGCCTTTGGCAAGATGCTGCTCTGAGAATTCTTTTGGCCTACAGTTACATACGGGTGGAAAGCAGAAAACCGGACAGATTGACTGAGGGCTGCAGTTCGACTACATAAAAAGTTCTTAATTTTCAGAGTGAGTAGCAAGATTCTTCTATTTAAGGTCCAAATATAGAATTTGTACCCCAATATAAAGCATGTATGTGTTGACCTTATTGAAGAATCTGGATTCAAATGGAACTAATGGGGAAAAGCACATCTAAAACTGCACAAAAAAATACTCATATCAACATTTCCTGAAAAAAGATTTCACTTACAAAGTGTCATCCATTTGGCACAGGAGAAATTTAGCACTTCACTATCCAGGGAGGGTTGGCCCTGAAATATAGAGATGCCCCTGCTTGACAAGCCTAAGGATGTCTGAGAAGATTTAGGTGCTTATGCTTTTTCAAACCCAAAGCTTTCTCCCTCAGATTCACTGCTCCTGAATTCACTAGTCCAGAACCAACTTCTGAGGCAGTAACTGCACTGAGAAGTGAAAACAAATAAAGCAGGGCTAAAGACTCCGTGGCGTAGTGAGGCAGCAAGAATTGGATAAACAAGCAGGGCAGCTTAACATGGCAATTGCCTTCCTGCTGAACCAGTCCTGTGGCTGCCCCTCAGGCTCACACGCATGAGTTCCTTCACAGAACTGTCGCAAAACTTAAATTATTGATATCTATGGAGCGCAGCCTGTCAGAAGGTATGCTCTCCCTGCAAAATAAATACGAAAGAGAGTAGATCCTGGAGCCACTTAAAGCCTGCTGACAAAGGGCTGAATCTTGCTCTGATCTTGACCCTGCAGACGGGCCTTCCAGCTCCAGCTAAAAAGCAGCATGCAGCACGAAGCCTGGTCACGTTGCCATTTTGCAGTTAAACAGTCGTGTTCCCATGCTGTAGTTTCTTGCTGGGGCTGTTTATTTGGAGCCTAACACCATTTCTGAGCTAACTTTCAGGTTAAAAGCAGGAAGTCTCATTGCTTGTTACTTGCTCAGAGCAGTGTAACAACCATAAACAAGGGCAAACTATCAAGTAAAAGTTGTTGAAACCAGTGGACAGCCTGGAGATCAGTGCATGACATTTCCTGTTTTTTCCCATTACAGGAATGACTACCTAACAAAATCACCGAAGATAAAACAGGGATGGTTTTTCTTGGCAATTTGCACTAATGAGGACCTAGAATTTCTAATTCATAACAGGAGAGGAACTTTCAGGGATCAGGAACTTTCCCAAGATTTCTTTTGTGTTTTTCTCTGCAATGTGTTAACACCACAAGGGCTTCTGCTATATCCAAGCCAAATGCAAGTAGACCTTGATTCTCTCCCTTTTTTTTTTTTTTTTCTCCAAATAACCCAAGTAAAGCCTAGATAAGCTGCACTGATACATTCACCTGCTGGAATTAGTCAGAAATAGATGGTGTCACTAGCACAGCAACAAATGGAGTAAGAAACACAGGAAGAAGAAGCAGATTAGGGTCACACTGCACCTTTCTTGCACGCTTTTGCTGATGCTTACACAATAGATAAGCACTGCAGTGCACTTGAACATGACAATGAAGATGACAATGAGAACTTAGTGAGTAAGCAACAGTGAGAGAAAGATGAGGCCTGCTGGGAAAACCAGAGCAGAACACACACTTAATTTCAATAGAAAATGAGACAAGGTAGACCCTAATTTCACTGAAGCCACTGGGGTTCATTATCCTGACTGCAAAGAGGCATTTCAGTATGATAGCCCATTGGCCCAACGTGACTGCCAGCTGTAGGAGGATTTATGAAGATGATGTAGAGAAACAGATTGAATTTTTAAGCTCTTGAAATAACTAGCAGCTGGAGAAGCTCATCTACGTCATCTAATCTGTCCAGCTCCACTTTGCAGGAATGCTCATGGCCTCAGTAACCCATCTGCAGTGCCACTGCACTGCCCTCTAGTTCACTGCGCAATTACTCTCATTGAGAGAAACATTCTCTTATGACTTGAGATTTTCTTGTTTCAGCTTCAGGCCATTGCACCTTGTCTTTCCTTCTTCTGAGAATGTGGGTAATTCCCTTCTTTCATTTATACTATTATCTCTGCAATTATTTATAGTCTGTAACTGTAAATCTCCCGAGTCCTTCATTTAACACAGATCTTTCAGTGTCTTTTTCTGCAGTCTTACTTTTCTGTCATCATCCATTACTGGATTTGTATCATCTCTGTTTTTAATAATTGTTATGATATGGGGTCTTGGGTGAATTCACCATTCTAACTGTAAGAAAATCACAGCTATATGAACCAGAGACTCATTATTTTAATACTATTACTTGAGAAAAGGTAGTATGTTTTATGTGACAATAAGACTCAAAAAGCACAGGCAACCTCCTTTTCAAATGGCAAATCACATGTCCCAGAGTTGGAGTGTAGAAGCAGAGCTCTGAGAATTCTCAGAATGAATGCCCAAAGCACAGCAGTTTCCTTCAACTATGCGGTAAGAAATACAAGAGCAAGCAATTTCTGCTAAACTAATAAACTGTGATGAGAACATCACTCTGAAAACAGATCTCATAATAGAAATTATTAACAAAACCTTTTCTCTAGGTGACAGTTATTTCCTTTTACATATATCAATATAAATTTAAAATTTGAATAGCGGTGTGTATTTACCTGAAAATAAGCCAAGAGCTCCAATAATAATAATAATAACTATTGGGAAAGGCATGGACAGCATTTATTCTACAAAATGGTTGTTGTATTTTGAAATTTTTCTAAGCTTTCATTTTCAAAAAAAAAAAAAAATTAAAAATCTGGCAATGTATTAACTGCTGTTTCGCAGACTGAACCATCCAGTCACTATTTCTGCTGTATTTACTACTAAGTTACTTGAGCCCTGGCCAAGCACTGATAAATATACCTCCTGGAAGTACCTTCTGACATACAAGGACAATTTTTCCTTCATTTTACTGGGCAAAGAAACATCAAAAAACTGATCTGCACAAGAACATTTGAAAAAGATTTCTACACAGCCAAGTCATAAACTGAATCTAGATAGCCTGGGCTGCTGTTCAGTATCTTCACAGCAATATTCTTAGAAAAAAAACAGGGAAGATCACTGCAGTTGAAAAGCCTAAAGAATCACCTGTTATATGCAAATAAGATTTATATTCTTGTAACAGGAGATGCAATGCTGTATGGACTGAAACTAACTGCAGAGATCATGATAAAATGGATCTCCAAGGAATAACAGAGACATGATAAAATTGCAACCATGACAAGAACACAGCTTTGAAAAAATACCTCTATTTTAAAGAATTGGGGTAAAATGAAATAAGGTTACAACAGTGTAGCAGTTTTGCATACTAATGATGTGACAGACTTCAGGGAAAAAAGATCCAAATCAGTCTGGAACAGACAGATTCTAAGGGGATACAGCTGGAGTCTTATATGGGCTACCAGACAGGATGGCAGGCACAGCTCTACAGTGTTACATGGCAGAAAGATATGTCAGGATTTTGTATTTTTACTTGAACTTTCCATATGCAGAAAAACATATGCTGATTGCTGTCAGTTCTGGCTACTTCAGCACATGAATGATGGTGTACCTTCACTAGGTAGACAATAAACCAACACTACTGTAGTTGAGGAGGTTTTTTCTATTAAGTTTTCCACATCAGAGCTGGTAAAATATCATTTGAATGATCACCAGCCAACTTACTTTAAATCAAATTAACTGTTTATTGTAAAAGATCAAATTTTAAAAACCTGAGACAACTACAGGGTTCAAGAATTTGCAATTCCTTCAAATGATCATTAAACGTATTAATAAATTTTAAAAAGAAAGTCCATTGCACACATATTGAATATGATATTAGATCAAAGATTCTCTAAGTATAGATCTGTAACTAAATTAATACTTTATTCATGTTTCAACAGAACAATGACAATGCTGTCAAGTGTAGGATGGTTAAAGGAAAAAAAGGAAACAGTACAAGTGGAGCAAAGATCCAAAGATCTTGCAGTGGCAAAGACAGTCTCTTTCTTAAGACATGCTTTGGAGGAACAAAATGAACACGGTTTATATTTAAGGAAGACAATGGGAAGAGTTTCTCCAACTGCTCAGCCAAGCACCTACAGTCTCAACTTCAATAATATACTAAGTTTCATAACAAATACAGAATAGAAAACTTCATAAACTTCTTGTGTGCTTGGAAAATTGGAGAAAGCAATTGGGATTTACTGGAATTTGACTGCACCCAGCTAACTTCACTTTTTCTTTCAACAAGCCATGTGAATTTTTCAACTAATTAGCTAGATCAAGTCCACATGCCACTCAGTAAAGAGTCTAAATGAAATGAACACGGGAAACTATTAGTTAAGCAGAAAATGCTGGCAATTTGTACAAGAGTTGCCAGATGGGATAACATACATAGCTTGAAGTGTATATGAGGAGTAATGGTGAAAAGAAAACTTAAAGGAGTTTACTAAGAGGTGATCAACCATGGGACCTATCAAATAGGTTCATCACCAATCTTAAATATCATCACCAATAAGCTAGAAATTAAAAAGAAGGTTAACAAAATTAAGGACATGAAGCTGGACAGCACACTTTAATAGACAACCAAGAGATAAACTAAATAATAGAAGTAGTATCAACATCTCTAAATGGCCATGCAGAAATGTCCATTTCTCCCCTTTGATTATAAAGGTACACTTGCTCCTCAAGATAAGTACTTAGGGTAGGTGGATATGTACACCAGAGACCATGACACCATCTGATGCAGCCAGAGGGAGACCACAGGATATCAATCAAGGTACTTCCAGCAAGGAAAATTATCAGTGTCAGCTTAATGTCAGCATAGAAGACTTGAAAAAGTCCTCCGGTGGAGCTCTCTGAGCACTGGAGCAACACCTACCCTTCTGTTCAGTCAACCTCAGGATAGGGGGATTCAAGCTGAGAAAGGGCCTGATGGTCCCAGTCACAATGGTTAGATAAATGGTCTCTCAACAGTGAAGAGCTTAAAAGAGTTTGGCTAGTTTAGCTTGGACAAGAGAGAGCAAGAGGGGACAGGGAAGAATGTCAGGCACAGTCACTGAACACAAGTCTCAGTCTCAGAAGCAACAGGAACAAAACTAACAGAATAAAGAAATTCTGTGTGTAAATCAAAAGGAAACTGAGTAACACAGAAACAAGACATCAGGGTACTCTTCATAAGGTTTACAGTAAACATCTCATTGTAAGCAAAAAATAATCAAGAAACCCTCATTTTCCCTTTGAAAGCAGTTGTAAGAAGGAAACTGACCTTAAAAGGATAGAATATATCTATCCTATCTGGGTATGCCCTAAGATGGCCCAGGCCTAAGAAAGCTGATTTTCAATGAGCAGAATTGAAGTTGGAGTCTATGTACTGCTATAGGCAGACACATTTTATTATACATATTATGCTACTGAAATAGATTCAGAAACTGTATTTCATGGCATCATTTAATTTCACAGAAGCAATTCCCTTGTAAGCAAAATCTAACAATATTTCAATATGCAGAATAATAGTATCTTGCAGATAGATGCAAAGGCATCAGAACTGATCAATACAATGTAAGTTAAAATTTAAGGGAGTGGTGTTATATTGCATTTCCTTTAGTTTATAAATCTGTCTACCACTTCTTGCCAAACACCACCTGCAGCAGAGACAAGCTTGACCACTTGCCTGTCAAATATTACACCTCTTCCCTAACAAGAGTGTCTAAAAAAAAGACTGTGAAACTTAAACATATGGGGAAGAGGAAGGGCTAATGAATGAAAATGGCAAGAGTTTACAACACCCTTAGTGATGAAAAATGATATCTGCATTTAAAATGTGAGTAGGCAATGCAGAGTGTAACAACAAATCCTTTTTGCAAGAATTATGGGACATAATTCACAATACACTGTTAAGTCCAAATAACTGATGAGCCCAGGGCGGTTCTCACCATGTCCTTAGTTTGTTCTTTTTTTGATCAGCAAGTCTATCTGCACAAAACAGTGAGAATTTCCCCAGTGAGCATGGCCCTCTGCTGCTTATTCTTACACAGAGGTACACACAGGTGTTCTGCACCACCTCTTACCTTTTGTGTGAAGCAAGAACATATTCCGGGGTTTCTATATTACACTTTACAAGGATAATACACTTTATTCTGTTTCCACATTATCCTCCAAATCTAAATGCACCCAAATACTGCAAGAACATCATGGTCCACTCCAAGCTTGTCAGTAATGTCCTTGCTCCACCTTCTATTTTCTATGCTCTACAGGCACAACACCACAATCAGAAGTTTTAAGCCACTTAATTAATCACATTTCTTATTTCTAACATACACCATATCATTTTTTTATCCCTAGTAAAGATGAAAACAAGTACTATTATCCTTCTCCACTATAGAGTTTTTTGGAACACAAATGTCAGATTTACCATGTGAATGCATGTGGACTTCCACAAAGGCGAACATATTTAGAAAAACATTGAAGAAAAAAAAACTTCAAATTCCTCATTTTCTACTGCAAAACTTTATAAACATGCACTTTCAGTGGAATTTTAATACGTCTTCATCCTAGCAGATTTTCTCACTGGAAAAACTGATCAGAATACACTCCAATGTATAATAAATCTTGCAGTATCAGCAAGATCAAGTTTTATTTGGTTTATTGCTAAGCATACAGAATTGGTGTCACATCAGGGCATGACACTCAAAAGAGTTTCTTATTTCTAAAGATAAGTATAAAAAGTGCACAGCTGCGAAATTGGTAAGGGTATATTCTGAAGCCACATCCTATGCCACATCTGACAGAAACTGAAGCTCTTTTTTCACAAGTAAAGTTTTATCACATATTACTGAAGCAAAGAAACAAGCAAACAAAAAGGATAATGGAAATTTTGGTTCCAAAGCATGACTTACAATTCTCTCATTTCCAGGCTTACACACTGCACAATACCACCAATGAAATGCAAACTTGTGTTTTGAAAACAAATTAAATGCTTCCAAGGTTCCATTCCTAACATGGAAGCTTTCTAGTGCTGTAGCACTAAGAAAAATGTATTTGTGTTCATATCAGGCATGCTCACAAACAGGGGAGTCCCATTAATAAGTGACTATACAAAGAAAACTGACCAGTTTGTAGCACAGAGAAGGAAATCCTGCCCTCACAGAAATCAGCAGCAAATTCCAATTGGTGTTGATATTGGGAATTGTATTCTTTCTTTTTTTTTTTTTTTTGCCATTGTGAAGAATACAATGAAAAGAAATAACTATTTTCTAGGCTCCTTCAGAGATGAACCATACATTTCTTGCACCACTAATGACCGAAAAAAAATTTAAAAAGTGGATTAAAATCACCAGTGAAACTTAAGTTCTGCCTTATTTTTACAGCTCAGATAATGACGGTGGGTAAACAGGACTTTTCTGTGAGCCCTGATTCACTCCTAGATATCTTGAAGAACACAGGAATGGTGCATTTTTACTGGAAAGTTGTGTATGTGTTTCTTTGCGCCCCTTCTTTATGTGTAAAGCTGCAGACAGAACACAGAACATGGACACGAGCAGGACTTTTTAACCAGTGTATAAACCTTCACACAGTTTGCAGAGAAGCCTTTAAAAAAGAAGAAATAGGCCAATTTATCCCTCAGATACAGACACACAATCACATGAATCAGGATTCATGCACATACCTATTTTAAATTATTCCCAAAGGATGCATTCTCTCTCTCTCGTCCTCTGTACAACTCCTCTGAAGTCAGTAATACAGATCCTGGCTCTGCATGTCCAAAATACAGCCATGAACACACCTCCTTCATTTACTGTAAGTTCAGGCATGCAATCTCAAAAGCAGTTAATGTCTTTAATGCCAGCACAAAATGATGAAAATATTTTGCAACTGATCCTAAGGCAGGGTGTTATCCCATCATAGATAGCTGCTGCTTTTTCTTCCCATCAGGCTTTCCTTTTCTTTATTAGATTAGGCTGAATATTGTAGACACATCCTCACTTCATGTCCTTCACCAAAGGAGCCGAAAGCAAAAGTCCCACTGATTTAAGACCTGAGGTTGAATTAATAATCCCAGTGCTTCAGGAATTCATTTAGAAATGGAGGCTATATGGTGTTTAAGGCAATAGGAGAAAGGAACAAAATATACTGAGTTCACGTTACGTGTACTCCAGAAGGTCCTTTTTGTTCTTTATCTTTTCTTGTAAGTTGACTTTACACTCTGTAACCAACAAGAAAATTAACAAAGGATCCAAACCAAAGGATAGGACCACTTATCCATTTTTTGTAAGTCCAAATGTGTTAACCAGTGAATTGATGTTGTGAAGTCTCAGGGAGCCCATATCTGCCACAATTCCCAAAAGGACAGCTAATATGATGGCTTTTCTTGTTGTGTTGTATTTTAGAGTGAAGGAAATGCCTAAGTGGTTTGCTTGGCTTCTTGGCAGAACTTTACAGCTTTTTCAAGGGAACATCTCATATTCAAGAATATTCATCAGTTACAGCCAGAAAACAGGGTGGAGACTTGGAGATTTGTTAAAAACAATTAGCACTAATAAAACAATTATGCATAATATTCATTACCATATACCACTTGAATATGGGAACTTGCTTAACTGAGGTGGCAATGCCAGGTTTCTCTACACACTCCCTCTCTGTACTGAGGTTGTGCACTTTCTTATCCATGTGCTGTCTGCATCTTCCTGACTTCCCCAGAGCTGAAGAAGTTTAACTCAAACACATCTTGCAAAAAACAAAGACTGCAGGTCACTAGTGGAAACAAACAAATGTTAATGCATTTTCCCCAACAAAATGAATAAAGGAGTTACAATTACAAGAGCCAGCTCGTATTCCTTACAAAGTTCAGCGTCCTTCCTAAACCTTAGACCATCCTGGGTTCTTTGCTCCTACATTATCACTAGCACAGTATGGCTCTTATTCTTCCATGTGAGTATTTTTAACAGACAGAAATCCACAGTTTTATACTATTCTCCTGTATAGATATATTCTGGTTTGTATCCTTGTATGTACAAATGACTCTGTATTCATTCTACACACTGCAGACCCCCCAAGATACCTTCCACTCCCACATGAAGCAAGCCTTTGAAAGAATATAGCCGCTGCAAAAGCATGAAACCTCAGTGCAGATGGTACCCATCTTGCAGACCATCTTATAGCATCTTGATTCCTGCCCCTTTCCTGAACAGACTTCCTGTAAGGATGGTGTTAAAGATGGAGAAAACTTTTCTGTCTGAGATCCCTTTATGGAGATGCCACCAAAACGTGTGGATTGTAAGATTCATACACTAACTTACTCAGGCACTTTAATATAGCTGAAATCATAAAAATTACTTTGTACCAAGTTCTTCTTTGGAGTCCAAACCCTGAGGTGTATGAAGAGCTAGGTAAATCCCAGACAGAAAGTTGAACCTCCATCACAAAGCCAGGTGCAGATGGTTATGGAGCAGCTATAATGCAGGGCACAAAGAATGATTTTTCTCCCTCCAGTAAACCTGCATCTTCTACAGACAAACCAGGAAGGCCATCAGCTACCAGGATACACCGAGGCATGTCCAGTTTTGCATTTCTCCATGACTAGAGTCTTCTTGTGCATTGCATATCAGGATATGGCTTATAAAATATTTCTGTAATGACAGCAGGACCTTTATGAAAATGCTGTTCAGCTCAAAGCACAGCAGACCATGCAGCAGTGAGCACTGAAGGCAGTATGTTGTGTTGTAGATCTGCAAGGGGAATTATATTTTCTACATACTAATTACACTAAGCCGCCTTCTTGAGGACCCCAGTCAACCCCCGTGTACACAAAAGATTTTTCTTGCTTGAAGCAGCATATGTTTGCAAGAAGTCTGTAGCATCTAATGCCACATACCAGGCAGGCTGGGAAAGCAGTCTTTGCCCMTGAGGCCATGAAGTGGAAGAGCTGTAGGAAGGCAAACACTAGGAACTGCTCTCTTCATATTTACACATACATATGAGAAATATAATCCCCAGATGTATTTCAGTTACACAAAATCAAATCTTGACTTTTTAAAATCTTTTAAAGCCTCTGATACACCAGCTATTTGCCCATTTGGAAGGCATGAGCAGTCATTCATTACATGAACTGCAAGAGATAATCCACTCCAAAGTTATTCACGCAGTGGTATGGTTTGTCTATAGTGTAGTCATGATACAACCAGATGTGAATCAAAAAGAGCTTCACTCTGCAAATAACATACAAAGAAATATGTTGTGACACTGAGGAAACATGGGAAATCAAAGATGCTCACTTCACTGGAGGAATCATTCATGTTACTGGAGAAAACTTAAAGTATTAGGCTAATAAATCAAGACTTCATTTCCAAGGGAAGAAACAGCAATCAGCTTTTTCATCATTTTTTGGACTGAGCTGCTTGCTGAGGTTTGTATCTGCACAACAGTATTAAAAGCACAGCACACAGTACCACCATGAACTAGCAGGTCTATAAAAATACCTTTTTTAAAAAATCAGAGTATTTTAGAAAGCACAATTTCAAATTCTAAGGGTGCCGTGTATAAACGCAACTCTGCACTTTACCAGCCCTTCTTTTCTATGTATATTTCACCGAGACGTAATTGGATGTATAAAACGCTACAAACGTGGCGTAAAACTACCAATTCTCCTCCTTAAATAAAAGGTTAAGCTTGTAATTGCACGATTTTGACATATCGTTTTGTAAAATTCCTGATTAACTACGATCCTTCGATCGGATTAAGCAGAAGTAGTGCTTTTCTTCCCCTACAGCCGCGCCTGCTTCGTCGTAAATCAAGTTCCGCTACAGAGGGAGGGGAAAACCGCACAAACACGCGAGCATGTGCGCATGGGGCGGTGAGCGCCGTGCGGAAGAAAAGCTTCTTCGGAGGCAGCCCGGGCGCAGCGTGGGTTTCGGCACGCCCGGACCGGGGGAGCCGCATCCCCTCTCCCGCGGTCGGCGGCAGCGGCGCTGGGGAGACGCCGGGGAAACAAAGCCGCCGCTGCAGCCGCGCCTCCCGAGCCTCTCCCGCCGGGACTGCCGCGCTCCGCCGCGCCGGTGCAGGGTCTGGCAGCAGGGGCGCACCGTGCCCGTCCCCGCCCTGCGGAAGGAGGGCCGGGCGGGGGGGCGCGGGGGCTCAGCCCGCAGCACCTCACCGCTCCGCGCCGCCGCAGCGCCGCTCGCCGCGCCGCCCGTGCCCCGCCGAGCCGCGCCGAGCGGTGTGCGGGCGCGCAGGGCGGCAGCAGGTGCCGCGGAGGAGGCAGCGGGGGCGGGCGGTGCTGGCGAGCCAACCGGGGCCCGGCGCGGCGCCGTGAGTCACTAGCGGGCGCGCAGGGCGGCCGGGCGGCTGCTATAAGAGCGCCGCGGGGACGGCCTCCCCCCGTGCATGTCTCCGGCTGCCGCCTCTGCTCCTCGGCTCCCCGGCCGCAGCGCCTGCCTGCCCGCGCACCCCGTCCCCGGCGCGGCGATGCGGCTGGACCGGCAGCGCGGAGTGCAGAGCGCCTCGGCCGGCAGGCGCGGCGCGGAGCGGAGGGGGGTCCCGCGCTGCTGGGCGCTGCTGCTGCTGCTCGCCCTTGGCTGCCTGCGCGCCGCCGCCGACGGTGAGTGCGGGGCCCGGGGAGTGGGCTGGGGCCCGCACCGCCGGGGCGGCTCCTGCCGCTGCCCCCGCGGCGATTCCGTCTCCTGCCGCCCTTTACTTTTGCCTCGCTCTCGTTATTTTCTCCCGCTCTTTCGGACTGCCTGGCCGCTGCCCCGGGGGGAGCGGGGCGGGCCCGGGTGAACAGGGGGGCGCTGCCGCCGCGTCGGCCCCGCCGCACCCCGTGCCGGGCGAGGCGCCGCCTTTCCCCCGGGGCCCCGGGCGGCAGGAGCGGTGAGGGGGGACCGAGCCCCGGGAGACCCCTGCTCGCTGCGGGAGGGGCCGGCCTTCCTGATCGATAATAAGGAGGAGGGGCTGAGGCCAACGCGAGAGGGTCGGGGAGGATTTGGGCTCTATTGTGGACGGCGAAAGAGGAGCGCTTGGGCAGCTCGCGGCGCTAAAGGTGCTGTCAAACTGCGGTGCAAGTCAGGCTTTGTGTTATCCAGCGGTGTTGGTATGGCTCTAGTTCAGGGTCCGGGGTAACCGCCGTGAGGGGTCTCCACCTGGTGGCAAGGCTGGGTCCTGCCGGCGCCGGGTCCCTGCTCCCGGGGCTGGGCGTTCGCCAGTAGCGCTGCTCGTGGCCAGCTCCCGGGCTGCCTCCCGGCGTGGAAGCTGTTGCTCATATTGGCAGGGGTCCTGCACAATGAGCCAGTTGGATGGTCGTTTAAAAATATTTTACTCTTAAGTGGAGATAGTAATCATTTGGCTGACTCCTTTCTTCCCTGGGGAGCGGAGCTTCAGCCTGCTCTCCTAGGTAGGAGGTGGGCAGTTGGAAGTCTGCATTGTCGTATTGCTCTTAAATCTCCTGACTATTGTCCTAAAGTAGACCTAAGTGTCTGATCCTGGTAGTGTTCCCTGTAACAGCGTGCGGTGGTTTAGACGCCAGGTATGTTACGTAGAGCCCTGCCAGCATGTTGTCGTATCCAGCACTCATACAAAGAGAGGGAGGAGAAATGTCTGCCTAGTCGCCTCTAGTCTCCCAGTCCTGTAGGTTGCTCATATGCCTGGTCACAACAGACATGGTTAAATAGTTGTAGAATGAAAGACCAAGCTGGCTGGCACTGAAGGTGCTGCTTCACTGTGCTCAGAAGTCATTACAAGAGATACACAGTGGATAGTAATTAGTAGGCTAGCTAACCAAGTTATTCTGATTGTTCTTTCAGTTTGAGTCAGTGGCCCCATCAGCTCTCTTCTGCTACTAGTTGTAGTTGCCAGGATCTGGGAAAAGTCTAAGCTAGTTCCTTTATGAGCTCTCGCAAGGTTTCCCAATCACGGTTGGAAGCTTTTCTGGGACTTGGTGTCAGATGACAGTACACAAGTGTCACATGTTGAAGCTGCCCAGACAAGTAATTTGGCAACTTGCTTAAGGGGCTGAGACTAACAGTGATAGCAAAGATATGGAGAAAGGTAGTTTAACTTCGGTAGTCAGTGTAACTGTGCTCCTTCACCCTACACCCATTGCTGCTTATTAGCTGACTTCTACTAAGTAGTTATCTGGGGAACAGTAAAATAATGTGTTAGCAATCACAGGCTCTGATGTTACTGGTTCTCAACATTTTTCAGCCTAAGATGTATTCCAATGAAGAGAAAATGTGTGAAGGTGCTTCTGCTGTAAGAAGAGCACATAAAGAGAAGCTTTACATTAGTGGCTAATTGATGCTGATCCAAAAATCATTAGGTGTCTGGTGACTGAAGCTGCAGCTGAGGTGACTCCATTGCTTCAAGTAACAGTGGATTAGACTGGTAGTATCCAACAAAATTAGTTACCTGACATTGTAGAATGGTGCTTGTTGTAGGACAGGGGATCAGAGTTACTGGCTGTAACTAACCATCTTAGCTGGAGCTCATTTCACGTGGCTATCAGAGTCTGACAGACGTCTTCAGGAGCAGTAGCAGATGCTGACCTCTACCTTTGTGCACCTGTGTAGATGTTAGGTCTTGTCGGTTTTTTTTTACTTGTTTGTGGGCTAAAAGTAGTTGCTCTGACACTTCACTTGGTATCAGCTGCAGAAGCAATGATGTATTCTTGGAACGGTTTGTTGTTAGGATTGTAATTGTAAAGTTACAGCTGTTACTCCAAGCTCAGCTCTGGTTTCTGTTAGCCCTGTGTGTAGCTTCCCTGTAGCATTTGATCAAAATGGTGTTACATTTGTAAGTCACAATGTACTAGGCAGCCTTAGCAAGCCTTTTCTGGTTGTTCTCGCTTGAAACAGAGTAACGAAGGGCCACGTTGTTATTTTGGGATCTCCTTAGTGGCAGGCTTAGTCTAATATCTCTGTATGCTATTTTGGGAAAGGTTGACTGCTCTCACTCTGAATGCCTGGATGAGGAAGTTCTGAAACTAGTAGGAGTCAGTTGTTGCATATTTTATTTCATGCAGTAGTACATTAAAACCTGAAATATGTCACCAGGGCCCACAACTCTAACCTTCTTTTAGAGGTTGCTGGACAACAAGGTATCAGGCTTACAACAAGCTTCTAATTGTGGCATCTACTCCCCCTCTTAGGGGCTGGGTGTGCTGCCTAGCACAAGGCAAGCTAATGACCAAGTAGTAGTAGTAGCTTTACAAAGCCATGCTATTAGAAAGCACATGCTGGCATAATTCCCAACCAGAAAAGGAAACAAGAGAATGGAAACGGTATACACAATAACAGATGTTCTGATTTTTGGTACTTTTTAAACACAGTCGCCAGTTCCCATAAAAAAGTTTTTAACTTTGTTCTTACAACTGGGTTACTGCTCTACTCCCCCAGTAAGGCTACTAAAACATTATCAGAATTCAGTAAGGTGCTTTTTCACATCCTTGCTTATGGATTTACATGGGACATTCAGCAGATAGAATTGCTCATGTTCTTGCTTGTACTGTCCAGCATTTCTGAGTACCTCATGCCTGATGGCTAGCCAATATAACATAAAATGGCTGAGTACCTTCCTTCTGCTTGGAAACTGTCTTGCATTTTGCATGTCATACTGAGAGGACATAAAAATAGCAGGTAATACTCTGCTAAAATTTGATGCCCTTTGAATGACAGGACAAAGCACTCTCACTAAATGATGCAATAAACCAAGAAGGATCAGGAGTCTTGCATCATGCTCTGGGCATGTGCAGCCAATACTGATGCACAATCTTACACACTTGCCTGCGTGCATTAAGTGGAACAGCTCTGGCTTAGCTGCTGAAGATGCAGGCTGCTGCTTTTAGTAACAGTTATAACAGGGCTTCCAAGACAAAGCACATTCCCTTGAGGGATGGGGTCATACAGTTGTAGAGCTGAAGATACACTGGAAAATGCACTCTAAGGATCTTGCAGAAAGCAGTACCTTACTCACACATACTAGCAAACCAAGACTTACCAGTTGTGAGACAATGGACTTCATTCCAGAAGGAAGTCATGAATTACCTTGCTTTTTTAGCATCATACTTCTTTTGATGTATACCAAGGAATGTCTCTGGATGCCACTTTTTGAGGGGTAACATAAAGCATGAAAACTTGCTCAGCTGCAAAGCAGTTATCTAAGCTACCTTTACAGATGTCTTGGGGATTCTGCTGTAACATGTTAGCAGCAGAGCATTGAAGTGCTAATCTGGCTTGACATTAATCAAATTTAAACCCAGTTTGCTTAAAGTTGAAGAGTTTTGAGAATGTGATGCTAGGTGCAAGGCAGCAAAAGTAGTTGTGGGCACGCATTTTTGTAAGCTTGACCCTGCCTTGAAGAGGAAAACTGAATGAGAATAACGCTGAGACTGTTTGCTGCCGTTTGGCAGGCGAACGGCTATGATGCTTAAAGTCTGCTCTTGTACTGTGAAGGAAGGTGTTTGGCTTTACTTTCATGATTGAATAAGGTGATTGCAGAAATTTGGAGCTCAGATCTGGTTTTGTGTTGATATTATGCTCTTGATTAGGCTGGGTAGCTTCTTGATCAGTGGGGAAAGCAAGAAGGTATTGCTAAACAGTATTAAGGCGTAGGTTCCTTTTTTCACTGAAGGTGCGAAAGCAAAATGTGAAGAATCCCAGTTTGCATGTGGTAATGGACGCTGTATTCCTCAAATCTGGAAATGTGATGGTGATGAAGACTGTTCAGATGGCAGTGATGAGAGTGCTTGTGGTAAGTAATCAAAATAATACCTCTGTAGTAGTACTTGCTAGTTGGAAGTGGGGACTTAACAGTAGATAGCTGGAGAGATACTTTCCTGCCCAGCACTTCAGGCAGTTGGAACACAAGGACAAATTTCTTAGAATAACCACTACTGATTTCTTGTACCCATCTGAGGCAGTTGAATTTTCCTGAGTGTTATCTAACTCTCCTGAAACTGGAAATTGAGACAAAGCTTGTGACCAAAATTCTTCACTTGTGAGAATGGTGACTGACAGAACAGAATATAAGCCTGTTCTCAGCCTGTTTCTTGAATACATAATAGAAAATGTTTGCTATTAGCATTCTGCTGTTGGCTAGTCCATGGCTAAAAGCCCTGTTCTATATGTGAAAGTGATCCTGCTGCATCTCCTATAAACATTAAGTCTAGCTTTGGCTGCCAACCCTTGCTTTAAGCAGGCACAGAAGCCAAGATAGATGACTAGATTTACTTGGAGACCAGGCAAAGCATACTCTATATCCATCACTGGTGTGGTTGAACTGCCAGTCTCCTCAGGCAGATGTAAACTATTACCCTAGAGTTACATAGTACCATGCTTCTGTAATGACAAATCAAATGCCTTGACTATAAACTCAGAGTTCAAAACCTAAATATTAATATCAACAGACCTTATTTTAACTTAGGTCTGTTCAAAGCAGCAGCTAATATAAACTAACCTGCTTAGTATCCTTAGCAATAGTGGTCCTTCAGTGCCTGATTAGATGAATACAAATGTTTCTCTGTACACAGAGAAATATTTGACCACTTCCTACTCTGTAGGAAGTGGTCAACAGCACTGTTTACTAGGCTGGTGGGGGGCAACACCAGGCATCCACAAACCAAGGACATGGAATAACTTTCTAGGGCAACAAAGCTGATCCCTGTTTGCAATAAATAAGCTAAGCTCTGTTACCTAAACAAGTGTCTTTTTCTCCCTTGCAGTGAAGAAGACGTGTGCCGAATCTGACTTTGTGTGCCTCAGTGGTCAATGTGTGCCTAACAGATGGCAGTGTGATGGGGATCCCGACTGTGAGGATGGGTCTGATGAGAGTTCCGAACTGTGCCGTAAGTGAGCCTGGCATGGCGATGTAGCCGGGCCTCTGGGGAGGAGCATTGTGACTTCCTGCCTGCTTGCAGTCTGGCTCTCCTGAAGCAGGGATGAACTTGTCTTGGGGAGCACCTTCCTAAGTGCTTGACCTTGTTAGGCTCTTGAGGAGACTTTTCACTGCTTAAAAAGATGCAGAACTGAGTGGGCACTCTTGCACTTGCACTGGTAAGAGATAGCAAGCACCAGGTTTTTCCCACAGTCAGAACTAGCAAGGAGAACATGATAGGCCTGTCACTGTGGCTTGTCCACCAAGTGATTGCTGTTGTCCAGGGCAGCTGCTTTGCAAGTGCAGCCCTAGTACTACAGAGCTAACGTAGGGAGTGGGTATCTGACTACCTGTTGGGTGTGAGAAGCAGTAGTGCAGAGGCTTGACTCTGAGGTCTCAGGATTAACACTCTGGTCTGAAGCATCATAACTCATCAAGCAACATAGATACAGAAAGTGTCATTTTCCTGTACCAGTAGGATCCACAGTGGGGAATATTTCAGCTCAAGTCCTAGTGCACTTTGGCATTACTCCTCCCTACTACTACTTGTTGTAGCTCAAGCTGCTACAGTGTAATCAGCATGTAGTCACAAAGCTACCACTACAAAGGTACCCTTAAAATAATAATCTCCTAGGAATTAGAAACATCTTTTTTTAACTGAACATTATAGAATAGTATAGCCTTTTCCATCAATTTGTACAGATGTTGGCATCTAAATAATTGCAACTTTGTCCAGACCTGAAGCCTTTCAGTCTCAATTTTCAGCACAAATGCTGATACCCAAGATCAGTGGCTTGTAGGTTGAACTAAAACTTTTTTCAATAGACACAAGAACATGCCGGGTAAATGAAATCAGCTGTGGTCCTCAGTCAACTCAGTGTATCCCAGTGTCCTGGAAATGTGATGGTGAAAAAGACTGTGACAGTGAAGAAGATGAGCAGAATTGTGGTAAGGAGAGAAACTGTGGTTGCGTAACTCTATTTGAAATTGACTTGTCTGGAAAGGAGCTACCTGGGCAGTACATCTGGGAAGATAAATTTTTGATAGTAACAATATCTCTCCTACATTAATCTTGTTTTGCAGCTACTTAAAGCAAACTTTTTGTAACAATCCTCTATCCTGCTTAATTAAGAGCTACAATAATGTAAGCTTTTTAATGTGTGTCTTTTTTTCTCTGCTAATTTTGGCAGTAGCCATAGGTAGGTTTAGCCACTTGGCAAGCCAACTGTCAGAACTTGCTTTCTGGAGAGTTCCTGAAATTGCTGCTTACATTAACAAATTGTCTCCTAAAAGTGTAGTAGCAACTTTTAGCAAAGAGCATAGCTAATCTACCTTATAGTCCTATCCTGAAATATCTGTGGAGCTGGATTTCTGATGTTTGGGTGGCTGGGGTGGGCGGGAGGGAACTTCAGGCTGGTGTGCAAGTAAAGCTGCCATTGCAGCATTAGAGCCAGCATTCCTGGCTTTTTCAAAAGAATTTGCATACATATGAGTTTTCTGAGTTGTCCTGAGACATACTTGCTGTAACCAAAGCCAGAGGGCTGGCTTCCACCAGAACCACCTTACGTGGATGGCCTATTGAGACACAGATCTCCAGAATTTTGCTACGTGTCTGTGGGGCCATCTTACTCAACAAACTAATGCCTTAATCTACAAGTAAATCTACAGACAGTGTTTCTAATGAAGCTGATAAAACTATGAGCCTAGGCACACTGAGCTATTAGCTACATTGCTATTAAACCAGCATAATTTGTACTGACATAAATTGCATGGGTGTGCTTAACCACGGGATCAACTCAGGCAAGATCTTGGTCTGTTATCCTACTGGTCCAAGCAAATGGGGCACTGCTGTCCTGGGGACCAGCACAAAACACTTTAATTTCAAAATACAGTACATGCTGACCATCAGACTACCTTAATCTTAGTCTGTACTCTTGAGTTAGCATTTCTTTTACCTTCTGTCTTTGGTTCACAGGGTTAGACTCTGTTTTCTGAAAGACTTGCAATCTGAAGGGCAGGCCAGCATAGCTACTTCAGAAGGTTATTTTCACTCAATAGTTCAAATCTGATGCCTATGGCTTACAATGTCCAAAGGCAATGAAGATGGTCTGTGGAACTCAAGTGTCCTGTAGGTGGTCATTTAGGCTTCCCTATTGCCTTATACAGGATGCTGATCTTGTGTCAGCTAGCAATTGCAAAACAAAATATCTTTACATGAAAGTCAGCCTTCTTGTGACAATGTCTTACTGTCTTACTCCCATTACCCCAGGCAATGTGACTTGTAGTCCAGCAGACTTCACATGCAGCAGTGGGCAATGTATTTCCAAGAGCTTTGTCTGCAATGGTCAAGATGACTGCAGTGATGGTAGTGATGAGCTGGAGTGTGCACCTCCTACCTGTGGAGTTCATGAGTTCCAGTGCAAGAGCTCGACTTGCATTCCCCTCAGCTGGGTGTGTGATGATGATGCTGACTGCTCTGACCACTCAGATGAGTCTCTAGAGCAATGTGGCCGCCAGCCTGCACCTTCTGTGAAGTGCTCTGCCAGTGAGGTGCAGTGTGGCTCAGGTGAATGTATCCACAAAAAATGGCGCTGTGATGGAGATCCTGACTGCAAGGATGGAAGTGATGAAATCAACTGCCGTAAGTTCACTTGGTCCTTCTCTAGGAGGTACTGCTGGACTCCTCTTTAATTTCCTTTGCTTCAGTAAACCTCAGGAGTAAAAGTCTGTAATGACTGTGTCCTCAGCTTCTCGGACCTGCAGACCAGACCAGTTCAGATGTGAAGATGGGAACTGCATCCATGGGAGTAGGCAGTGCAATGGTGTGAGAGATTGTCTGGATGGCACAGATGAAGCAAATTGTAACAATGGTAAGTGTGGAACTGAGCAAGAATAAAGTCTTTGCAGAATATCTGCTGAAGCTGGTAGTCACCCTCACAATCTTCATTTTGTCAGTTATTCAGTGCTCTGGACCTGGCAAATTCAAGTGCAGAAGTGGAGAATGCATAGATATCAATAAAGTGTGTAACCAGCAGAGAGACTGCAAGGACTGGAGTGATGAGCCCCTAAAGGAGTGTAGTAAGTGAATAAACTCTTTGCATAATGCTGATTAGTAGATATGCTTAGATATAGCCTCTGAGTTGTCAGATGTCAGTTAGAATGCCCATTGGCATTTCTTGGTGGCAAATTTACAACTGAGACCAATCTAGTTAATAGGCTAGTTTTGTCGTAGCCAAACTGGTTGATAGGATGACTTCTTTGTAGTCAGGAAAGCACTTGAATGCATTAGAAACACTGAAACTTCAGGAACCTCAATCTTTATTGCTGCCTGCTTGTAACACAGAGAAAGTGCTGGTAGCTGAGTGAACGAGAATTTGAGGGGGTTCTCTTGTATATGACTTTGAGTGCCAGAAGAGTTTATCAGATGTGACAGGCATTGTTAGAAAGTGGATGTGTACCTGGAAAAGTGCTCCATAGCTAAGACTATAAAACTAAACAAGAATGCCTTCTCAGAAGTGGCCAATTCCTTCTTCTAGACATCAATGAATGTCTGGTGAACAATGGCGGATGCTCTCATATCTGCAGAGATCTCATTATTGGCTATGAATGTGACTGTCCAGCTGGGTTTGAGCTTCTGGACAGAAGAACCTGTGGAGGTACGTATCGAGTAGTTTAACATGGACTCTACTGGTGATATTGGAGGTGAGCATAAATTAAGTTTTTGTTTTTACAGATATTGATGAATGTCAGAACCCTGGTATATGTAGTCAGATCTGTATCAACCTGAAAGGGGGCTACAAATGTGAATGTAGCCGTGGCTATCAGATGGATCTTGCTACTGGGGTGTGCAAGGCAGTTGGTGAGTGTTGATGTGACTTTCATATCCCTACTTTAAAATGAATCAGCAAGTGATGCACTGTTTATACTACTGTGATTTTCACACTAGCTATTATGTTGTTACTGGTCACTAGTAGCACTTCAAATGATGCCATGATACAGTACTTAGAGCTGCCTGACATAAACTGCTTGTGTCTGCTCCCTGGGCAGGAGGATCCTCCCCATCAAGTTGTGGAGGGAGAAAAGGATGAGGTATGGTACAGCCAAGAGCTCTCTCAGCATCTGTTAGCAAGTGTGGAATGTCAAATACTAAATATGATATGTCATCATATTAAAACTTCTTGTAAAAGAAAAGTATGTGACTGAATATCTAGAAGTACAGATAACAAACTCTTTTCACAGGGAAAGAACCAAGTCTAATTTTCACCAACCGCCGGGACATAAGGAAGATTGGCCTTGAGAGAAAAGAATACATTCAGCTTGTAGAGCAACTAAGAAACTCTATAGCTCTAGATGCTGATATTGCTGAGCAAAAGCTTTACTGGGCAGACTTCAGCCAGAAAGCAATCTTCAGGTAAATGGGCTTAGCTTCTGAACCTAGTGAACTTCCCTAAACCATCCCATGGTTTTACCCAAGCTATTTCTTTAGTCTCTGGTAATGAAAACTAGATTCCTGGTGTCCTAAAGACAAAGTACAGTTGATGCAAGCTCCCACAGCTACCAATGTGTATGTCTGTTGCACTTCCTAGTAACTGCTGCTATGTTTGTACAAAAGGCACTCTGTGGAAAGTCCCACAGACATCTTCTGCCTGAAATCTTGTGCAGTGTTTGCTGAGGTGTGCCAAGGGTTAGTATCTGCAGTGGAAGTGGTTGAAAGCAAGTAATTCTTGTCTTCCAGTGCCTCTATTGATACCCGTGATAAAGTTGGGACACACATCAGAATCCTGGACAACATACACAGCCCTGCAGGAATTGCGGTTGACTGGGTCTATAAGAACATCTACTGGTCAGACTCAGCTGCAAAGACCATTTCAGTGGCTAGCCTAGATGGCACAAAAAGAAAGGTTTTGTTTCTCTCTGAACTGAGAGAGCCAGCTTCTATTGCTGTAGATCCTATCGCTGGGTGAGTATTAGTCCAGGTTCTTTTAAAAGGGTGCACCTACCAACTACATGTTCTGATAACTGACTTAGGTAGCCTTTGTTAGTTATTGGTCATAATAAAGAGTGATACTACACAGTACTATAGTGCATCATACAACATAAATTCTGCTTCACAGCTTTATGTACTGGTCAGACTGGGGTGAGCCAGCAAAAATTGAAAAAGCAGGAATGAATGGATTTGACAGACAGCAGCTTGTGACAACAGAAATCCAATGGCCTAATGGAATTGCTCTAGGTATGTTGAACTTGTCTCTGCCAGAGGTATTCTGGAGCTTAAGCAATTTTTTTGCTACAAAACCAAGGTCATTCTTCAGAGCAGTGTTTTCAGCTTCTGAGAAAGGGAAGCTTCAGTATGCCTGAAGAAACTGCATAAGGCATCAACACTTCTCAGATACTGAAATAGTAACTTTTCCTGAACTGCTGTATATTATAGTTGAGGCACAGGCCACATAGGCATCACTGCAGCAGCCCTCTGTATGCTGGAATGGTAAGAAACTAGGGCAACACTGCCACCATTCTCAAGCCTGTGTGTGTTTCAATTCTTGCAGCAAGATTTGGAGGTTTCCTCCATGTGGATACTAAATGTATTGGTGTTTTCCCCCTCCTAGATCTTGTAAAAAGCCGCCTGTACTGGCTTGATTCCAAACTACACATGCTGTCAAGTGTGGACTTGAATGGCCAGGATCGTAGAATTGTGCTGAAGTCCCATATGTTCCTTCCTCATCCTCTTGCTCTAACCATTTTTGAGGTAAGCACGACTTCCTATAGTCATTGTCAAAGATCCTCTTCTTGCTGGTATGGGGCTGATGGCATCATGGAGGTAATGGGATGCAATGACATTGTCTTCTAGGACCGTGTGTACTGGATTGATGGAGAGAATGAGGCAGTTTATGGTGCCAACAAATTTACTGGAACTGATTTGGTTACCCTTGCGAACAACCTCAATGATGCACAGGACATCATTGTGTATCATGAACTTGTTCAGCCTTCAGGTAATTTCAATACAGTTTATAGTTAAGTCAGTGCATACTTGAAAGAGGCCTGCCCTGCCTGGATGGTGGCAAATGGTATCCCTTCACTGTACAGCTGCCTATTCCTACTCCTGCTCTTGGAGCTTCTAATTTAGGCAGCCCCGTGGGGGTTGAGAGGTCTAGTTGCAATTGCTCTTTCTTGGGTAGAGCAGTTATAAATCTATAACCAGCTAGGACATGTAATTCTTCTAAAACAATTACTGAGCAAATACTTCTGCTGCACACCTGGAGCATGAAGGCTCACTCTTGTTCACTCCTGAATTGCTGTACCAACAGGTAGGAACTGGTGTGAAGAGCAAATGGCAAATGGAGGCTGTAGCTACCTGTGCCTGCCTGCTCCTCAGATAAATGAACATTCTCCAAAGTACACCTGTGCATGTCCTGCTGGGTACTTCTTGCAGGAGGATGGTCTGAGATGTACAGGTACTGTAACACAACTGAGATCATTCCCAGGATGAATGGGGAAGGAGTATGAGAGTATTGAACCATTAGGGGGAAGGAAATACATTGCTATAGGCTACAGCTTTGCTAAAATTAATATGATTGTAATTAATCCTGGAGGGGAGGTCTTTATGCATTAATATGGCCCTTAGAGTCTGCAGGTGCTGTCCAAAGTCCATGCTTTGCTTCTGCGTCATCATCATCATTTGCAACAAGATATTGTACCTCCATGGCTTTCTGCAGACAGCAAGCACAAGGACAAAACATACTCAACCTCTTACAAAACAGGGGTATAAACTAACATGGCTGTACCTATAAATACACAGATCAAAAGGTGATTGGCTAATGTTGCTGACTGAGGAAGCTTGTACCTCCCTTTCAGTCCAGATGAGCATGCTGCTATACTAGAGTTGTCACTACTGACTATGCAGCAGGCTTGCTTTGTCCTTGGAGTGGAACTAGAAACTCCAAGGTGCCACTGACTGTATTGCATATTGATTCTGACTGCCACAGAATGCTAAATGCAAGGATGCTGGCCTCCCTTGGCTGCTCTAAAAGGTTGCTATGGGTATCAAAGGCTGTACCTATCCAGTAAACTTGTAAAACTAAAATCTTATTCTGAAAACCTTATGCGAGGGGTGGGATGGCTTGTGTCTGTTGCGACTTTAAATGCCTTTAATTCATTCCTGATTACTGCCTGGCCTTGTTCTTGGAACTACTTTTCATCAAGAACTCTCTGCTGAGGGTGTGCTAGTGAAATAGTTAATGTCAGTTTTCCCAGTGAAGATAACAACCTGCATGATCATTTTTGCCATCTGCTGAACCTTCACTACCATGGCTGTCATAGCAAAGCCATTGCAGAACTTCAGGATTAACTGATCTATAATTAGCTCTTGATCTATAATTAGTTTCAGGTACTGGAACAACTGTGGCTTACACTGAGGCTAAAGATACCAGCACAACAGAAAAATCTCCAACTGTTGGACTAGTTCCTGGAGGTACTGGTCCCAATAACTCACACTGCTAAACATTAGAGAAATTAAATGCAAACTGACCAACTAGCCCATTTGGAAGCTTTTTCCTTTGCATGCAAGTAGAGAACACAGGCCAGATCACTTGTGTAGTGTAGCAGCTGGAGCATGTGTTAAACAGATTTAGTTCACATAGGACAGTGTGGAATCTGTAGGTTCCATAGAATACCAGGAGTGCTCAGAAAAGGCAAGCAATAAAGAAAGCTTCCAACTAATACAGGATGAAGCTTGTTAGGCTGTTCTAGCAGAGAGGCTAATCAAATAGGAGCTTCTGGGTTTGGGAAATGCTTGCATATGACAATCTGCCAGCCTGTCAGTACGCAAGCTCACTGCGTCAAATTCTCGTGCAGTGTTCAACACTAGTGGTACAACCTCTGAAGTAACTGCAGCTGGAAGAACATCAGCAGCTTGGATCATTCTTCCTGCTGGTGAGTAGAGCATTTAGTAGCCTTTCGGACCCCATGTTGTGGGACAAGTCACTCTTAGGAGCTTGACCTGACTCCATTCCATGTTTGCAATCTCTTTATCTCCTTGCAGTATTGCTGATGATGGCTGCAGCAGCTGGCTACTTCATGTGGCGTAACTGGCAGCACAAGAACATGAAAAGCATGAATTTTGATAATCCAGTTTACCTAAAAACCACAGAAGAGGACCTCACAATTGATATTGGAAGACACAGTGGTTCAGTAGGACACACCTACCCTGCGGTAAGTAAACCTATTATGTCTGAGAATCCAGGTTAATAATTGGAGTAGAAAGATTGCCAAATGATACCTGAATTGAATTTAGGAGAGGTCTCTGTTTTTGAAAGCTGCTGGCTGCAGGCACTACTGGGCTGAATCAACTGACAACTTTACCGTCTAATTAAGGTTAAAGTTCTGGTAGGTAACTAGTGTCTGTACCTACGATGGAGTAATCTGTGCTGAATGTGGTCACTAGCCTGCAGAATTAGCAATGATGTGTGTTGCTTTGTCTTTTACTAGTGCAACTGTAGCTAACTCGTACTTACGTTTTTTACAGATATCTGTTGTCAGCACAGATGATGATATGGCGTGAGCACTGGATCAGCAATCACTTTCAGTTTACTTGTGTCTTACACTCTTTGGGGATAGTAACCAGGTTTGTGGCTGAAGGACTTCCTCCATTCTTGGAAGAAAGAAGATACTTTCTATATTTATGGAACACTTGTGTAAATAGATATTTTCTACACCTTAACAACTCTGTAAATACCTGTCCACAACAATTCAGCTGTTAGTGGTTACAGTTTTATCAGTAACCCTTAGGTTGGTTAGTCAGTAACATCGCTGACCAAATATAAAGCACTTTCCGTAGAAAGCCATATTCCAGCCACAACTTGTAACACCTGTACATATGTCTATAGGCCACTTGTAAATAATTATTGGAAAATCACTATCAAGCACTTTGAAATACTTCAGATGTAAATTATTGTACACTCTCTTTTTCAATGATTGGGGCAATGGCAATAGGATAAAACGGGTTATTATGATTGCCAAAAATTTGTAAACATAAGTAATTTTATATGTACGATTGCTTCAGTCTTGTCTGTTACCTCTTAGAGGTCTACAAGAATAAATGATCTTTAAGAAACCACTGTAAAACTCAAATGCAGCCAAGGGGATAAAAATAAAAGAAGTCAAGCAGTTAAAGTATTGTTCTTGATTATTATGTTAGCACTGAAGTAAAATTATGTATCTCCTAAATTGAAAGCTTTAGTAGGCTGCACTACCACTGCTAGCCAGATCATGAAGTATTTCTTCAATTATTTCAGCAGCATTCTAGGTAGCTAAGACACTTGCCAGGTAACATGTTTGTTCTTGAGAGTAATAGTCTGCACAGAGTAATGGCCAGCATGGGTCTCCTGTTGGAGAAGCCCAGCTGATCTCCTAAGTTAGGACTGACACAGGCTAAAATGACACCACTACTGCTGCAATATTTTGAGAGGCAGCACTGGCAGACATGCAAGATGGAGACAGGTCAGAGCTCACGTCTGCCAGGTGAGTGTGAGGTCCTTGCTGTGTCAGGCTATTGACGGTTACTCCCCATAACTTTTGTAGCATGAGGTGCTACTTGGCTGTTGCTAATCCTTCCACCTTCAAGGTAAGAAAAAAATTGCTTATGGTGGGAGGAGTGCAATTTCAAGGCTAAGACGTCATTTGGAAGAAGCAATAATCTCTTGGTTATGCTTTAGTGATGACACATTAAATCATTCTCAATCAATCCTGTCTCTAAAATACTAACAAAAGATCATCAAGTCAGAACTTGGATCAGTTCCTAGGCTCGCTTCTAATGCCTGTTCTCATTGCAGTTACAGCTGGGGTCTGTTCTCTTAATGGTCTTCTTGTATTGTGGACTCCTTTATTAATGGATGAGGACAGCTGCCATCTTGTGCAGAGTTAAAATAAGTTTTTTCTAGGAAGTTCACTAGTCTTCGGGGAGTTGAAGCTTCTAACCAACTATCTCTGGCAACTCTTGACTGCAGGCATTTAGGATATCTGGAACTCATGTGGACAAAATGTTCTTGCAAAGATTAGGATGTAAGGGGGCCTCTATAGTTTTGGCTAGCAATACTGTATCTGTTTTACCTAGTACCTTTTGAGATAAAGTGCCTTTCATAGCTGTGTAATATGTGAGGTTCATTAGTTATGGGGTAGAATTCAGCTTTTTCAGTTAAACTCCTAACTCTGGATACTCTGAAGTTATAAAACAAAACATAATTCTCAGTCAGATGATTAATTATAAAGTCACATGGCAGATACTTACAGGCAAAATGCTCTGCCTTCCCAGTCTTTGTACAGACAGCTCTACTTTTTTTGATTAAGTTCATTGCGCTTACCAGTATCATACCAAATGGTATAAGGAGAGACCAGTATGACCAATAAAGACATTTCTTCCTGAGGTTAATATTTATTTGATGTAGCAACTCAAGCCTATTTTGGGAACCGGGTAATTTTTACAGACACTGTGGACTCTAAGACTTTGTTTTCTGACTTTACTCCAATGTGCTGAACAAAGAATAGTGCCTTGAGAAACAAAATTAATTCCCATAGTCTAGAGGGGACTTAACACTTTACCAGATAAAATTTATATGGCTTCATATAGCAGGAGGGAGGAGTGGGGACTTAAAGCAGTAGCAGGAGATGATACAAGGTGGCTTGTACTTATTTTCAAATGTTGTTTGGTTTTTAATCTCACTAGGTTTATTCTTTCCTGCCCCTCTTCATTTTTGTCTTATGAAATCATTGTTTACTTCCACAGCAGGCTTGGATAGTGGTCAGAGATTCCTTCTGTAAAAAGAGATCCAATTTGCATTGACAAATACCTTCCTCTTTTTTTTAACAGTTTTTTTTCCCCTACCATCTGCAAGTGTTTGACTCTGTTTTACTCCTTATCTTATGACTCCTTTGGCATCTAGTGAAGGTGGTATAGCCATACTGAGCACTCCTACAGCAGCACCCTGTGGCTGTGCTGGTGTCCACTGGAGGAATTTTCAGTCAGCATCCCAGTCTCAGCTCCTCTACTGCAGTCTCACGGTATCCCAGAACAATGGGACATTAATAACCACTTTGGTCAGATTTCATTGTTAGGTTGGTTTTATATTCCTCCTGAAGAACTTTCTACATATAGATCCAAAAGTATGACTGTAGTTGGTTATTGAGGTAGTATCAAGGTAATGGTATAATTTTTGCTTCCCAGAAAAATAAACAAGCCCTCTAGTTCTAAGTACTGCTTATTTCTGTTCAGTGTCTGCTGGCCAGTGTGAGTGCAAAGATAAATTTGAATCTTGTGACCACGCAAATTTCTCTTGATATACTTCCTCTGCTCCCACTTTATTTTCTGCCTCTTATTTGATCTGCCTTTGTTTTTATAGCACTGTAAATATTTTACATTATTGCTCAGAGAGAAATTAACATAAAAGGAATTGATGCTGGGCATGTGATTTTCTTCCCCTTCTGCACCTTTTTCTTCTACAGCTAGCTACAATATGCCTTTTCCAACCCAACTTGTATTTGCCTACATTTTTAATGGACATACCTTTTCTCCAATCAGATCTTTCTTAAAACAGCAAAGACATTTATCTATTTTTATGTAAGTGCTGAATTTTTCTAGATAAGAGAATACAAAAACAAAAACTTAGGCTGGAAGAAACAGTATGAGAGTCCTCAGATAAAGTAAAAAGGATTCAGTTGCAGAAGCTCTCTTCATTTCATGACCTGGATACAAGTGGAGGTCTGCCAATACTTTCTGTAGGTATGGTACAGCATGTCTGGGAAGAAATGTGCCCATGTTCCTTCTTTAAGCTGCCTCACAACAGTGGTTGGTATTGTCACTTACTGGAAGAAGGTGTTTGGAGAGATCTGTCTGCTCTGTTGAAGCCAACTTAATACATTCCTTGCTTGCTGGTTTTTGCCTTTCCTCTCCTGAAAGAACTTTGACATTTGCCCATATTGATGAAAAATTCTTCAGAGCAGAGGAGGGACAGACAGGCTGTGCAATCAAGCTGCTGAATATCCAGGCTGTTAAACATCTAAAATAAAGACTGCCTGTGGAAAGAATGATTGTCTTAATTCTCCTTGCACTACCCTGGTTGGGACACTTCCACACTGCTGTCAAGCAGGGGAAAATGCTTCATATCATACATGAAACTTCCCCCCACCCCAAAAACCTAAACATGTAACTGAAGGCTAACTTCACTAAAATACTCTGCTACGTAATAAATTGCTTGAAGATAGGAAACACTAAGCATTAATTCAAAACAAGTAAGTGTGAAAAACACATTTCACAGAAATGGATTTTTGCTGTGCAATGTCCTTTTTAGAAGAACTAGACTGTTTTAAGGTCATTTTTTCCCTCCTTCCTATGAAGATCCTTTCCTAGATCCTTTCCTAGAGTCAAACTTCAAAATATGTGGAAATGTTTTATCGTAATGTCAGTGCATATACTTGAAGCTGATAGGTGGATAGCAACGTGAAAAGATTAACTTAACATTCAGAACACTTGTTTCTTTCTAGTGAAAGTATTTTCAAAAGATTGATCATTGAATACAGTCAATGCCACAACCATCTAGAAACAGTGCTGCATGTTCTAATGTCCCGTTCGTGGATGTGTGCAGCTGAGAAGTGTGGTTTGGTTTAGACAGCTTATTCCTTTTTTGGATCCTTAAATATATGAGAGCTCATATGTGCATTTAAATGATGACTTTTAAAAAAGTTAGATTGTAATTCCATAGTATATTGTGGCTGCTGCTGTCTAAGTTAGAAATGCTGTTGGTTTCTAACTTTTTGGCTGGTGCTTCTACTGGTAAAAAAAATTTGTCCTATTAACTTTCTACAAATAATGATAGTTATTGAAGCCTCAGTACAAAATTTAAGTTACATGTGCTGTATTCATACAGGAGCAACTTGGTCATTCTGGTTTTACTAGAAGGTTTTACTGATTATTCTTTAATTAGACAGCATTCCACTCACTGCCCCTCTTCCCCCCACTTTTTTTGGTGAAGGAATAAGTGGAAGTGATTTAGGGGCAGAGGGTGGATGGTGCCTGTTGAATTTATGTGTAAGTTTTTGGTTGTGATCCACACACATTATCAAATTCCTGGTGCTAGGTAAAACCTGGTGATTTTGTAATTGTAGCATACCTAGATCTTGTCTCAGAAATAGAGTTTGAAGAATTGCTTGGACGGAAGTGGGTAGCTGGCAGATTGTAGCAAATAAAGAGCTATTTCTTCATAGCCCTTTGTCATTCTGGCAGCTTCCACTGCTAGTTTACTTTATGTAAGTGAATGCAGAGAAAGAAAAGTTGTAAAACTGCTTGCTTACAGAGACCGTAATTCAAATAGTGTCATGAGAACTGCTTTTCAGTATTTGATGTAGTGCATCCATCTGAGAGAAAAACCACTCAAAGTCATTTTTCACCATCTTATGTTTCAGATGCAAATACCCTCTGACTGCTGAGGACTAATGTTTTGTTAGCTGTCTTTGTAATTTGAATGTCACAGGCAAGTAGTGGATGGTCCGATACATGATATGGCATAAGGATCCCTTGCTGACCATCAAGAATCTCTATCAGAAGGTTGTTTAGTGCTCCCTGTATTAGCATAACAGACATGACTGTCACTAGGAGCTACCCCAATGCTTTCTTTCAGTGTTCGGCACTTAAAAGGATCCACTCCAGAGCAGGCCTCTGCAAGTGGCTGTAACGTATAGCTTCAATAATTAGACCTGACATTCATTTTGTTCTTCTCATCTGACACTTCAGTAGCAGTTAGTTAATTTAACACTAAGTGGCAGTTTTTTTACATGGTACTGTAGGGGCATCTGAGAAAATGAAACTGCCTTTAAATTACCTCTGAATAGAAGGAAGTCATGCAGCCAGCCCGGTCATTAGGAGCCTTACAATCACATTAATGAATCAGTGAAGAATTGAAATAATCACAACTTATGTAAATTAGTTATCTCCAGAGCCTGTTGGCCTGTAGGGAAGAAGTGAAGCTTCACTATCTGCCTCAAGAGACAGGGCTGAGCTAGAGGTCTGCTGTGAGAAGCTCAATCATCATCAGAGACTATTCCAGTACCTCTGGTGTGCTTAAATCTGTGGCAGCTTCCCCTTCGCCTGCACTTCCTCTTTTAGTTGTTTTTGAGAAGACTCTTGATGCTGTAACCTTAGTGTTAGCCATAGTTCACAGGGAGTAATGTGGCCCAAATCCATGACAATCAGAAGCAATCGCATGGGTAAATCCAGGAACAAATGTAAGATATACAGAAGCCCCACTGCTCACGTTGCAAAATGTAGGGCACCTGAAAGAGCAGACAAAGTCTGGGAGGCCTCCATTAGGCCTGCAGCAACATCCCTAGGTGCTCCTTTAGGAGGAGTCCCTGCCAGGACGTCTGGGTCTTATGAAAAGTCTCCAGTCCTCTTCTGAGGGCAGTGTGCAGTGCCTCATCCATCTGTTGAAACAAAGGATCAAGGTCTGATAATCAGGCAGAAGGACATCCTATGTTATTTAATATTTTCAGCAGTTAATAATAAAAGTGGAGTGTTGTATTGCATTCAGTAGCATAGCTGTCCCCTCCTCCCTGGTGGTCTGTTCCGCCCCCCCCCCCCCCCCCCCCGGGGGCTTAAAACCCGTTGGAGGGAGGGGCTTGTTCTCTTTCTCTCCTGGGAGCACCGGGATCAGGTGGTCCCTCTCTAATAAACACGTCTCTCTCCGAGGGGAAGAGTGCCTCCGGTCTCTTGTCTCGTGCAGTGCTATCCGCGTGTTGGGTTGTACCGGGCTAGGATTATACAGCCAAAAACACGGGTGGCACAGTGGAGCAATACATTGAAGATGAGAGCATAAAATCAGTTTAAGTCAAAGGATAAGCTGCCATATTAATACTTCTTGCAGGGAATCGTTCTCAGTACAAGCTGTTAATTTATGAGCTGCATTAAATACCATTTTCAAGTTTGACTATAAATGAAAGTCCAGAAGACCAGCTAGGTACAGATCAGCTCTTAAAATTATGACTATTAAAAGAGCCATTAGCAAGCAGTAGCAGAGTATATACATTACCAATGATTTCATTTTGTTTCTTTGTATTTGTTACAAATAGGGAGGAAATCGAATCAATGTCTTTTCATCTTGGCAAATTTGTAGCTTGATTTGCTAGGAACTTACTGTTTACTTTAAGAAGCAGTACACGAAGAAGTGTACTGAAAAAGAGCCCAGTTCATTGGAGAGAGGAAACAAAACTCAGAGAAATCCTCAGCCTGGCACAGAAGAAAATGCCTTGCTCAGCAATTTATCTTAAGTACACAAGCTGACACAGTTAGCTATGAGGAGGAATTGTCACGGGATTCCTTGGCACTCTGGAGTTTCTGTGTGCTGGTCCATCATGTTTGATTGTTTAAGCTTCATGGACCTTAGAAGTATAGACAATATAGTCCTGTGCTTTGTAAGGAGTCACAGCTGCCTTCAGATTAGGTATGCATGAAAGGCTATTAAACAGCTTACATGGTAAGTAAGGGGAAAGTGTGTTGCACTCATTCTGCTATTTGTTTCCTGCTTCATCTAAGGCAAATCTCTTCTATGCCTCAGCTTTCCCACTTGTACCAAGTCATGGGGCTATTGCAAATATAAACCAGAGCTTGTAAAGCTCTAGTGGAATGATGGGTGCATGTGCATAGCAGTACTCATACGCAGAAGCAACTTGTATGGGCAGATTTCACTTAAAGATGCCCAAAGCCATGATTTAACCAAATTTTAGCAGAGACCTGAGGTGAGTTGTTCTGGTCTTCTGCCTCTGTGTTTTTCTGCTAGGCAGTGTAGGTGATTGTCCTGGTTTTGGCCAAGGACAGGGTTAATCTATGGCAATAGCCAAGAAGGGGAGTGGCCAGACCCTGATGTTACACCATATCACCTCAGATCACTGCCAGCAGCAGGCTAAGGAACTCTTTCTTCCAAGAAGACTGAGATTTCTGGATGGGAGAAAGCATGGTGGGGAAGAGCTGTTTGGGATTCCTTGTGGGCTTTCCATGTAAATGATTTCTATGTCTTACACATTTTGTTATTAATGTGGTTTTTGTTACTGTTAATTTTCTTATCTCTTTTCTGTTTCCAGTAAATTGTTCTTACCTCAACCAGATTTTAACCTTTTGTGCCTCTGATTCTCCTCTCCATCCTGCTGGAGTGGGAAGCATGAGGGGAAGGGGGGCAGTGAATGACAATTTGGTTTGGGAGAGTTTCAGTGGGGCCATTGAACTGGGGAGTACCATTCCTAAACCACAGATGTGTACCATAAGGATGCTTACTTCTCTATTAGTTGTAAGATTTTGCATTAAACATGTGGTTCTAAAGGAGAGAAAAAACAGAAATTACATATATATGAAGTTTAATTCAACCACATAAATTGTGTATGTGTTCATTCTGCTAGACCTACTGCATTAGTAAGATGCATGTTTGAAAGAAATAGAAAGAGTAAGCACAGAATATTATGTCATTAACTGGATTTCAAATAGCTGTGGAAAAATCCTTGGAGGTAATTTTGTACAGCCTACTGCTCAGAGCAGGGCTCCTTTCAAAGCTAAATCAGGCTGCTTGGCTGGGCAAGTTTTGAGTTTGCCACTTAGATCAGACTTTATTACTCAGATTTGATTAACATATCTTTATGATGCTCGTTTCTTCTAGCAATGAGTTGACAAGGCTTTCTGGTACAAGGACACAAAAAAAGGGATTGTTCTTTGAAAAGAGAAATGGACTTAAATGCAGATGTCAGCCATCAGAGCAGTAAGAATGAGTTCTTTGGCACAATTAGCATAATGCTTTCAATGAAAATAAATATATTTCAAGACCTGACCCCTGAAGCAAGTTTATATGTTGACATGCTTAAGACTGATTTTATTTTGTTAACACTCAACTTCAGTCAGTAGCTCCAAGACTCATATTGCGCATATATTCAGGTTACATGGGAAGTTCAATGATCATATGTTGTTTGGAAGTCTCATACACATGCCTACTGTACTAGTCATGCATTAACATCATAAAAACATTTTCAAAAGCTTCAAGCTAATAGTGTCAGAAAAGATCTTAAGGACGTAGTGTTGCCGACTTTCAAATGTTTCTATTCAGTTTTATAGCACTGTGCCACTAAGAATATTTTTAAATCAAGATTTCTCTTAAACTTAACAAAATTATGATACATTGCTGTGATTGTGACATTTACATTGTGATAGTGCTGAACCATCTATGTCCCAAAGAAGTGGAGAATTTATCAAAAGTGTAAGTAAAAGGAGAGACAAAGGAAAGTGTCTTGGGCTGATTAGTTTCTTCATCCCAAAGACAAAAAGTAAAAATCAACTTAATACAGTTTGTATCAGTATATCATTTTGTCTTTAGGACAGAGGATTGGCGTAGAAGCTAAATGTATTGTACCAATCTGCCCATCCTTTGCTGTGTTAAAGGAGGACAGTTGAATAAAATGTGGTATTAGAAAACTGCCTGGTGGCATTAAAAAAAAAAAGAAATCAGTAATATGTTAGCTCTTTGATAAAGCTGGAGTACCGAACATGTAAATGGTTCCCTGACTTTGCCTGTTTTGGTTCCTGCACTTCCTTCTCCCTGGAAGTAGACATTTTTCCACTGTAATTGGTGTTTTTCAAAACAGTCATGAAGAAATGTTTCACTTCTGTGTTAATATTGCCACATGGTGCTTTCATTTTTAGTTTCTACAGTGCTGATCTTCCTTCTCAACAGACTCTTGAAGTCATTAGCAGACACAAGCAGTCCAGGATAATCAGTTACATAGGAAGCAAGACATCAGAGTCAGTATTATAGGAAGAGATATCTTTCTGCTGGAAGCTATGTCACTCCTGTATTGTTGATGACATCAAAGCAATCAAAGGGGTTTTTTTTCTCTGCTGAGTTTGTGTTTTTGTTTCTCTGCTCAAGTTTGTGCTTGAAGTGCTGAGCATTCAAGTTTGCGTGCTGAAGAAATAAATTTCACTGGTAAGTTGGCAGACCATTCCCCCACCTGGCTTCTCTCCCCTTGCCCTTCTGCAGTAACAGAAAAGGAGCAGAGAGACGTGCCTGCAGGAGAACTGAACAATTTGGAGTGTGTTGTGGCAGGAGCTCACACTGAACTGGAGCACTGCTGCAGCCTGGCAGACCCTTTGCAGAGTGGTCCCCTGTGGGACTGATCCTGTTGGTGCTGGGGGACCGGGACAGCCCTGAAGAAGCCAAGGAACACAAAAGTTGTATGGTTGCTCAGTTCCTCCCCTTGCAGCTGGGACCTGTGCCAAGCACAGGCGAGCCCTGAGGATGTGAGCTGTCTCTCCCCCTCCTCCCTGCAGCAGCTGTGCACTCCAGCACCCAAATAAGTCTTAATCACTCCGTGGTGGCTCTTTTGTTCAGCTGTTTTTAAACTTGGAGACCCCTTTATGGAGTCAAGTTAACACAAGACTCAGGACTTGAATCTCCATTGTTGTCTGCTTTGTGCAGTAATTTAATGGGCATGCCAAATGGCAGCTGAACAGCACTAAACCCTTGACCAGCTTTTTTTTTATCTTTTGTGTACAGACAATCGATTATACAAGAGGCAAAATAGAACAGCTTGTTTGATGTAAAACAAGCTGCGAATTTTGTCGTATTGTCTTCGCATCCTTACTACAATTAATTAAAATTTACTTCGTGCAACTAAAGAAGGAGAGGCTCATACTGAGATACATTCATGACCTGTACCCAGGCATAACAATTGACATTAGGTGTAGCATTGTGCACACTTAAGATGGAACAATTTTTTTTCCTGCATATTTATGAATGTTTGCCTGTTTTCAACAAAATCAAAACAAAATTATTAGCTTTAGATAAAGGGGGAGAAAGAATGTCACAGATTACAAAAAGTGCCATGTATTAGGAAGGTTTTTTAATTGGTTACTGCTTCAGTGTTAGATATAATTTCCTTTTTTTACAGTAAAGGATTATAATTTTCTGTGTCTGAGATGTGATCATGTGGAGTCTGGAGCACAGTGCCTCCTCGAACATCCACACAAAGCTGGAACCCAAGAACTGAAACCTGGTTTCTTCAAAGTAGCAGCTTCACAGCCAAAGCAATAGTGTGGAAGTAACAGTCAACTAAGTTCAGCAGGACACATTTTACAGAAGAAAAATCTCCAGAATCAGAATAGCCTAAATGGTACTGGTAATGAAGATATTACTGAGATTAATTGGTGAAATTTACAGCAAAACTTTTCTATCTCAATTATGAGGTATCTTGTTGACTGCTCCGTGCAGGAAACAGCAGTATTTGTGCAAGGGGAAAATGTCTGTGATGCTGTAAAAGTCTGGAGTGTATATTTATTGCATAGCAATTTAATCTTCTTGAGTTGATAGGGTTTGTCACAATTATACCAGCTTAAGAAACCAATGAAGCTTCAAGGACACACTCTGAGTTTAGAATATCCCCTCTCTTCTAGGATAATTTTGATCTGCCTTTAAAAAACAACAGAGAGTTTTCTTCAGTTTTTTGGGTTGGGAAATCTATTTTTACCACATGGTGTTAAATGCCAGAAGGAATTCTCTTGAAATTATGCAAAGAAAGCATATATGACATATTTCAATAGTGACATTCTAAAATTCAAACTGCCTTGGCTGATTAAGGACATCTTCATAGGTTTAAATATTTAAATGGGTAGAATTATCTGTGTTACTTTAAAAAAAAATTAAAAAATCATTGGAAGCAAAATTTTATCTTCTGATGTACTCAGATGCACATGTAAATCCAGCTCTATTGTGAGACATGAACTGATTTGGGTGATATGTCTATTTAACAAGCAGAAAGAACCATGTTATTCCAGGGCTTCTGGAAAAAAACCCTATACTTGAATGTGAAGACCCATGAAACAGAGCAAATGATTGCTTTAAGAAAATAATATTATTTAATTTTTTTGTATGTAACAGTGTTATGTGTTTTAATGGAAGAAAATTAATAAATATAACAATGTCAGCCACCAGCAGGAGCAAGAAAATTTGCACAGAGAAACAGCCTTTTCTAAAATAGCTGTTTTATCGCCTTTATTTTTTGTGCTGTAAATCCACCAGAGGCTAAAGCTATGATGTCATGGATACTTTCCTCATGACACGTTGTTGTGTCCACCATGGAGGGCAGCATGATAAATTTTCATCAGGCAGTCTGTCACCCAGCTGGCAGACAGTGAAATACAATACTGTCAGAGAGCATGTCAATAAAGAAAAGAAGACAGAGACACAATGTTTTTCTGTCCTATGACCAGCATTTTAGTTATGCTAATCCAACAAATGAAATGCAAGAAAATCTACTTAAAAGGCAATGTTACGCTCCAGCTGCCAAAAAAAAATCGAGAAATTGCAGTGTGATGCTGCTTCCAAAATGTGCCCTCTCCACGTGCACATGCACACGTACACACACACACACACACAGAGCGTGGCTGTGTCATGCTCAAAAGTAATGCTGAATGTTTCCTTTAAAGGAAGCCAAGCAGACAAGTGAGTAGAATAGTGTTGTTAGAACAGCTGGAAATGGGTTTTTCTGTCTGGCCCTTTTCATTTTGTTCTCATATATTGCATTAATAGTCTGTTTTCTGCTGTAAGAAAGAGAGGAAAGAAAAGCAGCAGATAATAAATTCCTAGTTTAGCATTTCCATTGTCTTTCATGTTAATGGGCTTTCCCAGGCTCAGGGCTGTACCTTACACTATGGAGCAGTCTGTAATAATTCCTCTGAACAACTGGCTATTATGCTTGAGTATTAATCTCTAGGCTTAATTCTGCATCAGAGGATACATCCTTGTTAGACCATTTTCTACTCCCTTTTCACCACAGACCATGTGTACTAAAATATTTTCCTTCCTGTGATTTAAACAAACATTTGTTTCTATGGCATGGGATTCACCAAGAGTTACTTGTAATAAGGAGACAACCATATTTTGGTTTCTACTATTTTAATTTTAGATTATGTTTTAAAGATAATAAGTAGTTGTTCTATTGAATTAAAATAGGACCATTGTTCCTATATTTGTAGATTCTTTCCCAAGTGCTTCTTCTGTACCAGCTCAATTCTCTTGTGATTATATGCCTTTCTTAGGCAAGCTGAAAAGGGGTCGTGTTACTAAACTGAGATTTTACTTTTTAAACAAAAGGGGTTTGGGTCCTGTAACTGGTAACTGAGGCCAAACATTGTACTATGAAGCTGAATAAAAACCAAGCTCTCCAGGCAGTTTCCTGCTCAAGGAATTCAAAGATGCTTAATTGGACCTTGAAGCAGAAAACCTATGAGCTGTTTCACGGCTGCAAATCTGAATCTCTCAGGAAGACGGTTGGTGTACTTTACTCCTCAGAGGGCAGGGTGGGTATCCTCTGACTGTTGGGAAAGAGTGTGAAGGGTTTCCGCATACAAAACTATTTATCCACCCAATTACAGACAGAAAGAACCAAATAGACAGAAAGAATCCAGTAAACCATCATGAGAGGAAGACTATAGAGAACACATAGATTTTTGGCTCATCACAGTATGATTACACACAATTCGTTTTGGGGCTTCAATGGCCCTCAGCCATTCAGCAGCAGCCTGGGAAAGGTCTGAAAAGGAATTGCAACTGTTATTGACCTCATGAGCCATAAATCTTCCAGAACGAATATTTCTTAATTACCAAGACACCTGATGAAAAATTGCAGCTCCAGAACAACAGTCCAAGCATGCCATTAAAGACACAAGCATGATGTAATCATTGGCTGTGTTAGCATCACACTCTGCAACTTGGTGCCCAAGAAGGTGTGAAACACAGATCCCCATGGCTGACTCCACATAGAAAGTGCAATTTCAAGCGATTTTTTAGGTTCCCCTAAACCAACCCTGGAATATCAGGTAGGTGCAAAAAGGACTTGGAGCTTGGCACACTTTGAGGAAGAGGCAGGAGAATGCACCAGCATGGAACCTCTCCATGGGGCTTAGGGCTCTCTATGCTGCTTCTACCTGCAGGCAGAGGGCCTGGGAATGGCACTTTGGTTTCTCACTTCTGCTTGGTGAAAAGCAGCAGTCCCCAGAGGTTACCTGAGAAAGCACAAGTGGAAGATTTAAAAAAGCCATTTTCTGCCATGGCTCTTTCAGTGAGACCCTGGGAATGCTACTGTTAGCAGGAGGATGTAACACACCTGTTTGATGTCTTCTATCTGGCAGGCAGATTGAACAGGGGAAATTTACACACTTTTACACTCAGGATAGCTTTAAGTAGTTTGTGTCTTAATGAATTAAAATACTTTGGGTTACTAAGAATGAAGAACCTCCAAATTTTTTAGTCTATTTATAACCATGGCTTGTTCCAGACCTGTAAATCCAGACCTGTCAGAAACCTTTACTACCATCAACTATATCTACTATCTATTATATCCCCCAGCCTTTCAGCCATGCTTTCTATATTCTCTCATTTCCAGTCTGACTGACACAACAGTTGCTTTCAGGGAATGTAATCTTTAATTAATCAACTTACTAGCAGATGTTTTCTGCAGGCTATAATTTTTCATCATCTAAAAAGACATTTTTCTATGAAGAAAATACAAGGCTGGTAAAAAAAACAACCCAAATTGTAACTGTAAAAAGTAGTCATTTCCTCTGCTGTAAACTTCATCTCATCACTCTAGTGATGAGATTTGGCAGCCAAATCTTCAGGGTCTCTGCTGTCAGTGCCCATTATTGCACCTTCTGGTGAATGCTGGAGTGTTGAAGCACCATCACAAATAAAAGAAATTATGCTGCTTGTTTTTTCACAGTGGTGGCTGAACCACAATAGTAGCAGTAATAACCCTTTTTACTCCGCAATTGACCATAGTGAAAACTGGAGAAAAAAATAGGAGAAGAGGTTCCAAATCTTATATCAAGTAATCTAAATTGTTCATCCTCCTCTGCAAATTGTAGTTTTACAGCAATTTACATATAGAACTGAAAAGTGTTGATGTATCCCTAAGCAAAGGTTTATAAATGTTAAGAAAACACAGTGAGTCCCTATTCCTTAGCTGAGTTTCATATAGCTGCTATCACTGTAGGAAAGCTGATCATTAACAATTTTTCCAGTCTTGAAACTTAATTTTATGGATGCATCACATGCAAGAACATCTAGGGTCCCAGCGAATGTTATGACCTTGATTTTCAATCTAAGGTCACAGCCTTTGGCTGTCAAAGAAAACAAAGAATGACTATATGGCATGTGTGCAGACCTCTTATTAGAGTTACTGGGCCATTTTGCCTACTGCATATTCATATAGCTAAAGTCAATATCTATCTTTCTTACAAAACTCAATTAATCCAATTTATCTATATAGCTATTGGACTTTCTTGCGTGGCATTGTGAGTTTAGCCTTTTGTTTCCTAGTAAATATAATAATAAATAATATTTGGTAATCTGTGCCACATCTCCAGCACCTGTAGCCTCAGATAGGCAAGGCCCAGCACCTTCACACACTCCTGTCTGTCTGCAAAGGGCAGCAGAATTGGGCAGCAGGAATGGGGGTTGAACAGCAGGGTTCAAACTGTGGAAACAGCAGCCAGCATCTGAGCACCAGTGGCTGCATGAAATCGTACGTCCTAATGTCATGAGTCAGGACAGATCTGCTTGAGTGACACAACCTAAAGCAAAACTTATGGTGTAAAGTCTCTCTGTTTGGGGTACTGTCTAATCACTGAACAGCCAGGGGCCATTTTTATTCCAACTAGTAGCTAACAGGTAACTGGAAAACACAGGATGTACATTTCCTCTCATTCATCTCCCTGTCTTGTCAGTCCTTTTATGCTCTAATTAGACTCAATAACATGTCCAAACAGCTCCTGCGCGGGAGATCTCACATGAGAAATTCACATATGACAAAGTTATGCAGAGGGCAAGCCATCAAGGAGCTCCTGTTGCAGTGACCAGAGTCAGAGTACTTTTACTCCCACAGGAAATGTAGAAAATCTCAGTCTGAGCTTAGAAATCACACTGGAATTCCTCTTAACAAAATTAAACTGTATCACTGAGAATTTTGTAGCAGGACACAGCTTCTTTTCCTATCTAATTCAACATTAATAATTACAATCCACCTCAATAAAAATGATTGGTGTTTTGTCACATCCTATCACTTTAATGTTGCTGTGTGGCCACTGTGTGGCCACATTTTTATTTGGGGCACATCTGAAGTCTGAAATTTGAAAAGGCTCGCTCCAGAGCCAGAGAGCAGCAATTCGGTAGTTAGGACATGTTGAAAACTGAGTGTGCAGCTCATTGCACAATAGCAGGGAAAATGAATATAAGATTATCATCTTTATTTTAATGTTATTGACATTTCAGTATAACCCAAATCCACTATAAAAGTAGGGGCTGCACTGTACTCAATAATGAATTGAAACAGGAAAAAGTGATCCTACCCTAAAGGATTTCCAGTCCATTGGGAACAGAGTGTAATATAAAAAATAACATTCAGGCAAAATATACAATCATAACATTCTTGAAAAAAATGGTCTTTTCATTGTCATAATAGTCATGTTTTCCATACTCAGGACTAGATCTATTGACTGAGCTGCCTATCACAATCCTCAGAGCCACAAAGTGAAGCCTTCAGGCATCAAGCCAAACACCGGAGCCCTGCACAATATTAAAATATTCCTCCCAAAACAGGAGGGGGAGGGGGATCTGGGCACCCATATTAGGATTTCCCCAAACTTCTTTTCCCCCAAAAAGGACATGACAGTAGTGTTCTTGAAATTTTGTAGACTTCTGGTAATTTTTAAAGGGTCCAAAGTTTAGCATAGTTTTGGTAAACATGCAACAGGCAAAATGGGAGCCAGAGCAGACACAGAATTGAAGGAAGCATCAGAAACTAAAGCTGGAAAAACATTTTTCAGCACCAGGCCAAAAGAGTCCATAGCATAATCCAATAATGGATTTTCTATATTTGTATTGATGCAGCTGTATTTTAATGAACAGAACTGGTGACGAGCTAACGACTTAAGAATGTGTCTTCCAATCATCTGCTGTTCAAGCAGGGAATCTGCCTGCAGGTGTAGCAAGATCATCTCTTTCCTTTTGTAATGGAACCTCTGGAGCTTAGAATAGATTTGCCTCTTGAGGACAGTCCACCTACTGGTGTTAGACTTAAGAACCTAAGATTTGCTGTTAATCTCCCCGGGGATACACCAAGGTCACCGATGCTGTACGCCACGTAGTATTTTCTTAATGGATTATTTTTATTGCATTATTCCTTTTAAGTTTTCTGTCTTCCCTGCTACCTTCATCTGTAAAGTTCTTTTAGCCTCTCTGTCAAAAACCTTGGTTTTGTATGTACAAACCACTTCACTTTTCATAGTTTGAACAAAGAGCTGCCTAGTAGGAGCTCCACACATAGATCTGTCTTACACCCCTCCCCACCCCTTTGCCAGGATTCATCTTTTCATCCACTCACAAATCTCAGCCTTGAAAACTCTTCAAAAATTAGACATGTTTTTGTTGTTGTTGTTGTCCCCTTGAAAAAAAGAAAAAGAGGGAAAGAAATAGTTCTTTCCTCCTCACAGCCTGAACCTTTCTTTATTCTCTTAACTGACTTCCCAATAGTTGGGTCATATGTATTCCTTGTAACCAATGCCAAGGACATGGCTCGGTTTGTTCATTTTTTCACTTACTTAGTGTGCCTTCTATCCAGGTAGAATCCCTCTGTTGTCACAGGTGAGCAAAGCAGCAGGGCCCAGTCCTTCTGTAAAGGTGAGATTGGGTACAGAAGTACCAACAGCTCAGGTTTTGGCAGAGTAGAAGAAAACCACAAATTTTTGGTTGGCCAATATATACATTTGTATTCTTTCACAGATGTTTAAATGGTCTATACAAAGACTTCTAAATTCCATTAAGGCTTTCTCCTTCAGGGTAGTGCTACTGATCTTTAAAAGCAGGAGCCCCACTAAAGGATAGAAAGTAGAAAAAATTACTATCTAGGGTAGAAATGCCCTAATTCAGTAGAAAAAATTGTTATTTATATAAATTTTGAATTATTCCTTATTTCTCTTGTGAGCTCAACTGAATTACTCTGCAAAAGCTTCAGGAGAACAAAAGGCCCAATGAAAAATGCTTTCTCATTCAGCTGCAGTTTTAATATGATCCTTTGTTTCAGGCTTACAATAGCCAGAAATGTTGCAATATTGCATTTTAAAATCTTTTATACTCTCTACTAAACTTCTGACAGATTTTAAATACTGCACAAATGGACTAGCAAAGGATCTACACTGTCCTATAATTATGTTAGATATATCATTGCATCATATATAATTTACGATCCTGCAGAGATTTTAATCTCTTTTATCCCATCCCCAAGCACAGTGGCTGAATCATGAGCACCCTGACCAAAGTCCATATGATGTTCAGAAAATATACATACACCATACAGTCTCACAAGCGCCTCATGTTCTAATCCATTTCCTGCTTTACTGCGGTTTATTGTGCAGTGTTAAGGATCTGAATAGGTGCTGTCTGCCAGCTGGAGATAGTTGTGATTCTGTGATGAATGAAGCAACCCATACACTGCAGGAGCCTAAGTTTACAGCAAAATGTCCTCAGTTGGTGTAAATTAGCCCTTTAAACTTGACAGAGTAGTGCTGATTTACTGCCTGGGAAAATGGAGATGTTGCTTACTGTGGAGTGTGGCTCTCAGCAGCTCATTAATGAGATCTAATGGCGTCATATTTTTATACCTCACAGAAACCAGATTGAACAACTCTCAGCCTTAGCTGTCCTGGGAGAAAAAGGCTGTGAAGTGTGTTGTAATTCCTATACTAACCTCTTGTCTATGGAACTGGTGATTCAAATTTGCATGCTGCAGATAAAGAAAGCCCGGTAATACCAAATTCTACATATCCACTCAGTTCTCAAGGGAGTTAAAAAAACGTACGCACTTCCAAGAACTTTTGATCTGCTTTTCCAATTGACAAGGTGATGATCAGTCAAAGGTTAGATGTGACCTTAGAGGTCTTTTCCAACCCAAATGATTCTGTGACTCACAGCCAAAAAAATTGTTTCTCAAATGACAGGTTAGTTGAGATGTCAGCTAAACTCCTCTGACTGATACATCAACATTTACTGGAATCCTTGTTCTCTTCAACCTGTTTATCATTCATCTTTAATGATTTGTCTGAAGATTGCTCAGCGCTATCCAAGCCATAAGGATTCTTCAGGTTATGTTATGCCCTGCAGGCCCTTCATTATCCACTCCCCTGATTCCAAATTACATTGGGAACATCACATTTTGGCCAAAGCAAATGAATTGTTCATGACACATTTTACCTTAAGAATTACTGCATTTGAAATGCTGTGCCAAACAGGTAATTGTAGAAGGGTATTCTGAGTACACTGCTAGGATGAGTAGTGTATTGTTCTCTTCTCCAAATCCTTCATTAGTGCAAATCCAAAATCTGACATACTTCCAGCATCACAGTTAGAGTCCCTGAACAGATTGTTACTCTCAGAAGTGAAATCAAATACATTAAATTGAAAGCACTTCTGACTCCCTCTTACCCTGAGGCACAAAAATGACAAGTGTGCACCTGCAGTGGGAGGCACTGATCACTCTACTTTTTTCAGTTTTGCTTTTTGAAATGCTTTCTGCCTTTTCTCCCATATCTCATCAGCTGAAAAATCTGAACCTTATTTTGATCTTTAATAGCATTCAGTGGATAAAGATGACCTTATGGCAGGAGAGAAGGATGATAAACTGTCTCTTTCCAAAAATGAAAACTTCTTTCCTGAAGAGTAGTCTGTTATTTTTAAGGTGTAGCATGATGAAGGCACACCCTCCTGTGAATTACGTATTTCATACCATGAGACATGCTGAAATAAGACCTTTTGTTTCTTTTTGAGAGAGAGAGAGCCTGGAATTCAGAGGGGAACATTATGCAAAAGTCCCCAAATTGCCTTTTGTTTCCACAGCAATTGTGTCACTCTAGTAACAGAGATTCTCTGTGTGATGGTGAATGAGTTGTTACATATTTAGGTTATGTTCTGCAGGAAGGAAGAAGGGCCATATGGAGTCTCACAATAGCCAGCTCCTATGAGGGTACTTCAGCTGTTGAATTCATGGTACACATAGCAACTGACAGGATGGCACAGTAGGATAATGCAAGACATTGGGCTTCATTTTTCTGGACTGCTGCATGGTTTAGATTTTACATACCTGGAGATGTTTTACCTAGTCACTTACGTGTTTTAAACCATTTGGGAGAGCTGTGTTCTCAATGCAACAAGTAAAAAAGGCCATAAGAAGGACAAGTTGCACTATCACAATTACATTCTGAAGTTCTGATTCCAGATGTGCCCGCAAAACATCCCCCCTCTGAGCCAGGGAGCAACCCTTAGGCAGAGCAACCCTATAAATCAGCTTTATCAGGCAAAGGCAAAGGTTTCCCCTTATCATTTCTAAATCAGTAGCAGCAGCAGAATTACCAGCCCTAGGAAAAATTATATTGTGCAGGCTTAGAAGAGGAATACACTCTGCTTTCTTTTTAAACTAACCCTTTAAAACACTTCATGCAACACCTTTGTTGAATATGGCACCACAGCCTACCGTACATTCGAAAGTCATTTAGGCAGAAATGGAACTGACACCACTGTACGAGCACCAACTACAGAGGAATGTGCTGCAACACTGAGATACTTATCGTTTCTCTCAACATTGTTATTTGTATTGTCTCATGGCTAGGAATACAAAATATTTAATCAAATTCCCTTGATTTTATAAATACAGAATACCAAGGCTGTGCTGGTATTAGCTTGTTTGCTGTCAGTGGGCACATTACAGACAATAGTTACAGCAGATGGACAAGGTCATCACATGAGGAGAAAATACCAGTTGTGCCAGGGCATTTCAGAGGTTTATCTCACCCACTGTCTGCTCCCTGGCAGTAGCCATCTGTGGGTGCCTAGGGAGAATTTAAGGACATCGTACAGTGATACTTTGATAGAAAACTTTGACAGAACGCTTTGTCACTTAAATGCAGTTGTCTTCCGTCACAACCGTCCTGCATGTTTTATTCTAAGAATTCATCTAGTCTCATTTGTGAGCTATGAAAACTTTAGCACACAGTGTCTTTGGGTGAGGGGCTTCACAGGTGAGCTGGTTTTGGCTGGAGTGGAGTTGATTTTCATCTTAGTAGCCAGTATGGGCCTGTGGTTTGGATTTTTGCTGATAACAGTGTTGATAACATGGAGATGCTTTCACTATTGCTGAGCACTTCTCCACAGAAACTGACAGGAGGGGATTTGTAGCAGAGCAATTTGAATTTCTGACCTCAGTGTACTAGGATACCTTCAGCCTTGCACCTGGTGACCTGGCTCAGCCTTTGCTCAGCTGCATCACCAATACACAGACCTGTCCACCACTGAACCCTGCCAAGTCATGCCCAAAGCTCTCTGTTTCCTGTCTATCCACACCTACAGCTGTGCTTTCACATACTGCTCCCAGCTGGGGACACTGCAAGGTCTTGCATTTTAATCACATTACTGAATTCACTAAGGCAGGGAGAAAGGCTATGTCTGGTCTCATCAGCATACTGAATATTACACTTATCACACAGAAACCAGCAATAACTCCAGGGTAATTAATTACTTAAGGTACTCCAGCTCTCACAAACACAGTAAACAATTAGTATAATTAAACTTTACAGCTAACCCAACAAATTACAACAGAGAAACAAATCCCTTTTTTTTTTTTTTTTGAGTTCATTAGACAGGACATAAACTCTTCTGTGAACAGGCCTGATAAATGGAATTTGCCTTTAGGGCATTACTGATGAAAAATGAGAAGTGTAATATTTTTATCTAGCACTTTGCTGAGATACTGTCAGAAAATCCCCAAATCTTGCAGTTCCAAACTACTCTAAGGAAGATTTTGTCCCCTAAGTATCTTAGAAGATCCTTCCTTCCCAAAATATGTTGGTGTTCTGACATTATGGTGTTGTCCTTGGAAATGCATTAAAACCCCAAAGTATTGCTTCTTCCCAGGAGACCAAGACGGGTTCCTAAAATATAAAATTTTGATCTCATGGGTAGATAAATGTGCTGTGCAAGCATTATGCTGAAGTGCAAAGAATTTTTCAGCTAAACTGGTATTTTATGCCATAAAGAACCAATGTTTCTATGCATCTAAAACATCTGCCTATTTGTACTTCCGGTCACCATGGCATCCAGTCACAACAAATGGAAAAAAACTCACAAAAACCCCTTTTCATTTGTTAGTCATCATTATCAGCACATTCAAGCCACTAGATCCTGTTTTCATTGCTCATGCAAGTACCCTCTACAGTTCCCAGAGTGCTGCATCTGCAGTCTGAATGTGGAGTACTCACTTCAAGCTAGAGACAACGTGCAACGCTGAATGCTCAAATGCTTTCTCCGCTGGAAATTTTTTTTAATCACTAGCTTTTGAGGTGGAACACCACTGGAAGGTTGCATTAAAAAAGGCTAAAAAGGGATTCTCTGTCAGTGACCTATTAACATCTATTAATACATGTCTTAGTATGCATGTCTTAAGTCTTGCACTGTCTTGAATTTGAAGGCATCAGTTTATCTCAAATGGACTAAAAATCCATCATCCCATAACTTGTTAGAGCTGCAGCTAAAGCACCATTCCCTTCTGGCCTGCGCAATATCATGATGATTTAAATTGATTTCTTCCGACAGAGGATCAAGCTTGCAGAAGATTTGCTTCTTCTACCCTGCTGAGCATGTGTGGGTGCAGATTTAGCTTGCCTAAATCAAGTCAAGGATGGACTCTATACTCTTGAAATTCAGCTGAGGCTCAAGGGCCAGTTTAACCTGCCTGCTTTCCATTACAACCTAACAGACCACCTAAATTATATAGCTCATTCCACCATTCTAACCAGGCTCATGCTTTATGGTCCTCCCCTGGCAGCAAGTTAGGGAGTAAGCTATCCCGGCCCATCCCAAGGGATACCTGAGGGTACAGGCACCCAGGCTCCCAGAGAAACCTGAGAACTTCCAGGCAGAGTGTGGGTTGGATTTACCCTGGTTTTGCTCCCTGGGAAGTAGAAGGTTGCAGTCCAGCGCTACTGCTGCTGGAGGGAGATGGTGGTGGCAGTGTAAGGCAGGTTCCCCTCTGTCCCTGCCACAGGCCCTAGCACTCCAACCTCCCCCCTTAGTGCCTTGTAATGTGGATATTTAAATCAAATGGACTGATTGATGCCATCTGTAGTTAAATGTAATATGCGTCTATGTTTCTTCAATTTATAGATAAGACTGTAGTCAAGTAAATTATATTCCTTGTGTGCTGCTTCATTTACCAAATTGGCTATATTATCTTTTCTGTGCTCATTACACTTTATTCCCAGATTAGGATGGGTATGTGATTGCCCACATATGAAAAGAAAAAGAAAATCAGAAAAAAAGAATAAAAAGAGAAATCCAGGAGCCAAAGATATATTGCTGAGTTAATTTAAGATCAGGATTTAGCTTAAAGCATAGTTCATGGCAAAACAAAACTAACTGCAGTTCATAATTCTGAGCACCAGGAAAGCAACCTAGGACATTGTAATGTATGCCACGTTCTCTCCTATTCTCAGATAACAAATATTCTCCCAAAATGTATGCAAATCACTGTTTGCAGTGGAGCACCATAGGCTTCAAGACAGGCTAGGGTCACCAGCAGCAGACAGGAGCAAGAAGGCTGAAGTGAGGGACACTAGAGGGAACATCTGAACTGCCAGTGCCTCAGCTTACAGTTTTAAATGGTGATCTAATTCTAAGAAAAATACTTTACATAAAGTCCCATGCATATATGGCAAGTTCAGAGCTGCCCTGTGATGCTTCATGACTACCATGCACTGTCTTGCCTCCAGCAGACTCTGTGTGAACATGTTGGTTCATCTCAATGGGGAGATATGGAGAAAGAGCCAGGAAAAACAGAAATAGCTCTTGCAGCCACCTCTGTGAAGGTTCTGAAAAACAAATGCTAGGAAAACAATATAGACAGGAAGCTTCTCTTTAAACATCTCTAATCTTTTAAAAATTAGGCTTTCTCCTCAAGGTCTGCAAAACCCACCACAGATTTAGAAAAGGTGAAGTAACTGATGATCTATGACTACTGGTTATCACGGGATCACAACAATTTCACTCCCACTCTAAGCCTTCTCCTACATGTGCATTACTTACTTTACCTCTTGCTGTAAGCTCCAGTCTTAATTAATTTTGGAAGAACCACATTTCTTTTTGTATTTCCTGAGGTTCTTCAGTGAGAATGGGTTTTGGTGCTTCTTCATCATCTTCCTTGTTATTAATGTTCAGTACCTCAGTATCCTTTAGCCATAAACTATCATTCCTGTGCTGTTGCCCTCCACTACCGTGTCCCTGGTGCACAGAGCTGAAGCAGCTTCTTGTTACTAGGTGTAGGCTTCCCTACCGTTTCCAACCAGAAAAGACAGCAGTCCAACATTTCTTCCTAGTCTTGTCCTCCCCTTCAAAGATACTGAAGATGCCACTGGTGGTGATGTCCTTGTGTTAGTGGTAGCAGTCTTGCTTGCACTGTCCCCAGCAGTAGCTAAAATCCTGAGTGCAACCTGTTGCCTTTACACCTTAGAGAAGTAAAGTATCACAAAGTGGATAATTTATTTTTTCATTGCAGAAGGCAAAGTAAGGAAAAGAATGCCCTCTTTAAGCACCCTCTTTATCACTCTATGGAATCTGTGAGCAATTTGGTATGACGTCTCCCTGTCTCCTTGCCTGCCTGACTACCTGTTACATCTTTAAACAGGAATAGCCCTGCATGTGTTGTTTTACACCAAGTCACCTTCTTTCCTTTCTTCCTCTGGTCCTTCTGATCTGCAATCGCTGCTCCCTACCATTCCACCCTCACGCTTTTTTACCTCTACAATGGCATCCCACACTTTTCATAGCTAAGTTATGTCTGGCAGATTATTGAACCCTTGACCCCATACAGACAAGTTTTGCTGTGAAGATACATGTAAAAAGTATAGTGATAAACCAGTGGAGAATTAAACTGGTAACAAAGTAAAACATTGGATGGCGGACAGTTAATGAAGTAAGACATAACCTAATGCAGCTAGTGAAGCAGAATGGTGACAGAGAATTGTCCTTCAGGACCCACTTGTCCTAGCAGGGGATTTTAGCAAGTTACTGAGAAAGAAATCTGCATAGAACATATTAAGGAAATCACTGACTGACAGGATATGAAAATGACTATTGGACCATATGGTCTCTGTGGCAGGAAAATATCACACAGGCATGTGTGCCTGACCCATCACAAATGACTGACTAATCATAAGGCAAGGATCATGCTGGAAGGGGCCTCCTGGCCATTAACTCCATACCCTTGGTCCTGTAAGTGGTACAAAAACCCATACAAAAAAATTTAATGTGAAGCATAATTACACTTGTACTGTGCTTTCCAGCTCCTCAAATGGATTTCAAACAGGAGTGCTGACAATTTAGGCAAATCCCTGTTTGCTACACTGCCAAGAACCTACGTTAGATATTATTAGTTAGTTATGTATGGATTGTTTCTCTCCAAACCCCTCATTTGTGAATGAACTGTATACTGCCCTGACTGCATTTCTTCTTCCTCTTATTGATGCCTTAGGTCACTCAGTGCCACCTTAGGAAATGTTTTCCTTTCCTTCCTTCCCCCCTTCCTTCCTGCCTTCCTGCCTCCCTGCCAATAGCTTACTGCTAAGCCATCCTCACACAGGGTGAATAAGGATGCTCTCACACTTTGGACATTAACTTCAGCGTGCCCAGTTTGAGGTGCAATGAACCGACAGAACCCCAGCAACTGTGTCTTACCACTTATGCCACTCACTTGCACTTACATGAGGGAAAAACTCACCTATGCCTGACTTTTTCTTCTGATTACCTCAGGTCACTCATGATCAAATTAATGTTACTGCGAATCACCTTTCATTATATCTTTTACCTTCCTAAGGCTACTTAGAGAGATAAAATGCAAGTCTGCTGATAATGTTTTTTAAGCTATCTAGATCCTTTATTCGTGCAATGGTTATTCACAATAGCAATGACATCATGTTTTTGCAGAGTATTTTCTAAATACTCTCTTCCAGGCAAATTTCAGAAGACCATCTTTTGTACAGAGGTCTGCAACTCCAGTTTGACAGAAAACATCTTGCAATTAACCTGTCATTACAGCAAAATTAACATTCATAATTACAAAATAGGGATTCATGAACTTTTTTTAAAACAGCAGAACACAGTGTATTTTCTAAAAGAACAAATTTTTTCAGGACCATTTTTAAAGCAGTATTTGACAAAGGTAGTGATTAGCTTAACCAGGCACTTGTTATTCTGTCACATTTGAAAACCTTCTGCAGTTTTGCAGCTCTACCTATTTTTTTTCTCTTGCCAGACTTTGAGAGTAGGGTAAGGAATTACTTTTTTTTTACCAGATGTCAATATCAAAGGAATACTTTCAAGGGTATATTCATTATATCTTCAGAAACAATATCAGCTAAAGATCTTTTCTTGATCTTGTTCACTCTCCAAACAATGGCAATTTTTGAGAACAACAAAGAAAAAAAGTTTGGGGCATTGCATTGCATTGAGCAAGAGAAGTACAGAGTTGAGAATTGAAATCTCTAGAAAAGTTTAGCCTGTAAATCAAGCCAGTGCAGTGCAGTGTATGGCTACAGCAGGAAAATAAAAGATAATCTATTCAAATCACTAAACTATATTTTCATGATATGCCCAAAATGCTCACTGTATTAAAGTGGTTTGCAAATGGCACATGGTTAGGATAAAGAAAGCAATCTTGCTGACAGATTTGCACACATATGCATAATATATGTGTGTATGCAAACATCCATACACAAAAACTGGCTAAAATCCAAGCTTGCAAAAGCTTTTTTTTGCCCCTGAACTGATTTGCTATTTTGTGTGCAGCTTTATAGTGAGTGAGCTTTATTATAAATCTGTTAGTGTTTGGAAAATATCCCGCAGAACTTAAAATGACAATTAGCTCTGAATTAAGCATCTCAGTAATGACTAAAATCTTTTCTTCCACTGCACAAAGTTATCTAATTTACTCTGAAAAGTTCAAGGAGCAGCTAGTTTATTTTTAGCCAATCTTTCTTGTGTGTAAGGAAATTCTAATAATTTTGCAGCATTGGTATGCTAAAAGAATTCTTTGTATTCTTTGAACTCCATCATGATAGAGCACACTACATGCTCATAAAGAAGCTGAGAGATGAGCCCTCAAGCATGCTGTGGATAGAGAAGTCTTCAAGAGGAATATAAGCATCTGACTCAGAGGAATGCTGTTGTCACTGATTCTGTAGGGAGAGATGCTGCTGTAGAACAGGCAGAGAGGTGGGACCAAGGCAGTACAGAGCAGATACAACAGGGGAGGACAAAGAAGCAAGAAATAAGTGTCAAAAGAGCAGAGGCCATGCAGCTACAGTCCTAAACTCACAGGGAGAGGGAGAGATGTGACATGCATATGCATGAAGCAAACAAAATTTCACAACAGCACAGCCTTAAAAAACCCACTATGGATTATGGACTTAAAAGTCTAGGGTCAGAAAATTCACTTCAGGGAGTGTGGCCCCCTTTTCCCTCCTTAAAGGTAATGCTGGTGTGAAGCTAGATACGTCTCTGGGTGGAAGATCTGGCAGACACCAAGCTGCTCTTTCAGATAGCGGGTGTAGTATAGCATTAGACCTGCACATGAGGGTAATTCAGCTGCAAAGCAGCAAGTAAATGTTAAGGAGACAGGTGAGCTGTGCTAATTTACAATCACTGCTAGTGCTGGTATAAGAAAGGCTCTGTAGGGCCAGTTGCACCCAAGGAAACAAGAAGGAACAATGGAAGAAGTCATTACAGTGGATATGCTTGTTAAAAGGCAGAACCAGGAAAAGACTATTCCTGGATATATGCCTTGCATTGAGTCCTTTCTAATTCTGTGTGATCCTGTTACAAGGAACGTGTATGAATGAATTGGGTTTTTTTCCCTGTTGCTAGCTGGTTTTTAGTAAAGCCTAAGAAAAGAACAAGTAGTTTTCAGTACAGTGTGTAACAGAATGCATAAATCAAAACAAAATTCTATCCAGAGACCATGACACATGTATGTGTCATATTCTTCTGTAACCGAGTCCAACACAACTCACCATTATGCCACCAAGAGGAATCCAAGGTTAATGTGTCTCTTTATTTTGCACCTCTTTTTCTTTTTCTTTTTCTTTTTCTTTTTCTTTTTCTTTTTCTTTTTCTTTTTCTTTTTCTTTTTCTTTTTCTTTTTCTTTTTCTTTTTCTTTTTCTTTTTCTTTTTCTTTTTCTTTTTTCTTTTTCTTTTTCCTTTTTCTTTTTTCTGGGCAAGGTAGCATGGGGCAGAGGAGAGTTGGTTGGTTGGTTGGTTGGTTGGTTGGTTGGTTGGTTGGAGTTTTTGTTATTGTTGTTTGAGCTCTTGAATTTTGGATTACCATGAACTATTTTACATTGAGATTTGCGTTCCTGGGGGCTGGTTCTTGCTAGAGGTGGGATGTGAACAGGGTGAAAAAGAGGAAGTGGTGACTGGAACAGTATCAGAATGGCACAGTTTACAAGCTTAGTAGGCTCTTTGTAATTCATAGGACAGATTGATGTCCAGCCCACCAGAGATCCAGAAATCTGAAAAGAGAATGTATGTCATGCTGCTTACTGCGCCAGGAAGGGCTGTTTGGTGCTGTTCCACACCTTCATCTGTGGCTTCTGTTTTGTGACTTTATTGCTGTTGATGTTTTTATTGTTTTTTTCTTTATATAGCAGCATGATTGTTTTGCAGGGGGCTCTCACATTAAAAAAAAAAAAAAAAGAGCACTGTATTACTATATGCTGCCTGTCAAAAGTGCCTCTATCCTACATAAAGAAACAGCAAAACAAATAAAAAACCCTACAAGTATAAATTCCTGACGGAGAGAGGAAGTGGACACACTGCATAAACACATCAGTACTTCCTCCCTTTCAGCAATATGAAAAAAATTTCAAAGCAAAACTGGCGGCTCTGTCAGCAAAAGAAATGTCGATTCCCATGAATCTGTAATGCTCAGAAAACGTAAAGCCGTTGATTGCACAAGTCACTCCTCTCATAGCTTAGGAAATGTGTTACTGCCATGACTCAGTCTCTGCTTCCAGCATATTTCCTGTTTCTTTACATATAGTTCATACTCATTCCCACTCATTTAGTAATTTTTTTTCTTGCTGCTGCTGTTATGTCCTTTTTCTGTTTGTTTGTTTGTTTGTTTGTTTGTGTTCACTGCAGGGCTGGCACCAGTTTCCTGTGTCTGAAGAGCTGCTAATGTTTTTGAATGAGACACCTCATACAGTAAGCAAGGCCCAGTGGAAAGCCCAGCAATATGAAATACAGAACAGACTGGTTTATTCTTTTCCTGCTTGTTTCCAGATTAAATGACTTTGTTCTTCAGCCTCCTATCTGTAAAAAAGGATTATGAACTCACTAAGATAGGGAATATGGTACTATTGTCTTTGTGTGTCACATTTTCATGTGTGTTTGCTGCTGTATTGCATTGACTTGCTGCAGCACCTAAAAGTCTGTAGGTTTACCTGTTTTAAAAAAATTGCAATTTACAAAACTAAGTAGAAGTTCACTAGGAGAGGAAAGTGGTAATGTAGAGTGGCCGAGGTGGAAATAGATACTGACAGGGACACATTGATACACAGCAGCAGCGGGAGCACACAGCATTTGTCCCGGGTGCCTGTGCTCAGGCATGCTGCTGCAGTCAGCTGGTACACCCCTGGGCCACACATCACTGCTGCTGCCCTGGATGGCACAGCCTAAATGCTCAGGTGACAGGACCACAACCCCAGCCTGCCCCTCTGACTCTTGTCAGTGTCTGTAGCTGGCATTCTGTGTTCTTTTCCCTCCCAGATGAAGGCAATGCTGATGAGAGAAGGAAAGGTACATGAGCTCTTCCCTGGAAGAAGGAAGACGTTGACTAGATGACACTGATCATCCCACCCCTCAATTAGCCTCTCTTCCCACTTACTCATCCTTTCCTAGCATTGTCTGGCTGGCTGCAGCTGCAGGGTTGGCAAGTGGGGGAAAAAGAAAACCAAACAAGCAGAAATAGAGAAAACAGTGAGCAGGCAAGCATTTGTTCAGAAACAGCATGGCATTCTGATGGCTGAGAAAGTCTACCAGGGTGGTAGGGTGCAAAGACACCTGAAATTACAGAGCTAAACAGATCCTCTTGTTTACCTCCTTGCATTTGAATCTAAATAACTGAACTGAGTGGAGACAAAGCATAGAGCGAATGTTAGTTCAGCTCTGCATAGATCTGGTATTTTGGAAAAGCTCTAGCTCAGGATTAAAAAAAAAATTATTCCATTTTCTTTTTTCTTTTTTCTCATAATTCCTCTTAACAAAGTACTGGTATGTGGACAGGCAGACAGAAAATAATCTTAATTCTCTTACTTGCTGAGTCACCCCTTACAGTTTTAGCAGACATTACAGTCAGTCAGTCTACCATCAGCCCTATTGCACAGCTTCTTGAGTGCCCTAAAAGGATAAATGGGACATTATTAATTATTACATTGTTAATAATCAACATTAGCTGTATTTTCCACATGGTCAACTTAGCTTCAGAAGCCACTATATGTTAAGGAAAGAGCCTGGCTGGACCCTTTGAAACATGCAAAATAGAAAAATTCTCAAGTTTATATTCAAGTAGGTAATTTTCAAGTAGGTCAGAACAAATGATCTTATAGGCCTGTCCTCTCCTTAAAAAACTACTAATCTACAAAAAATACCTCATGAGGTAGGAACTAATCAACTGACCCTTATAGGATCATATAAATTCTTTAAAGCAATTTTAATTTAAAATTTCTCTTATTTTTAAACCACGAAAAAGCACACACACTCAATTCTGAAGCTGATTTGCTCAGTGAAAGAGCATTATAACTACAGTTTTATTACTACAACAGTGTCCTATCCTAGAAAATTCAGTGCTCCTAAAATGAGGGTTTGCAAAGACCCATCTGCTCAATCCATTTTAATTATAGTTTTCTGTTGTTAAAATCCTATTCTCAGGAAGCTGGTACCCAGAGCACTGTCAGGTTGATAGCATTGGATAGCATTCTCCAATGTTACTGACTGGTAAGTTTTCACATTTCTTCTTCTATGCATAGAATCAGAGAATCATACAATAACTCAAGTTGGAAGGAGCTCATAAGAATCACTGAATCCAAATCCCCACTCCTTGCAGGACTACCTGAAACTGAGCCATATGACTAAGAGTGTTCTCCAGACAGTCCTTGAATTCTGACAATCCTGGTGCTGTGACCTCTTCCCTGGGGAGCATGATTCAATCACTGACCACTATCTCCATAAAGAACCTTTTCCCAATGTCCAGTCTGAACTTCTCCTGATGCAGCTTCATTCCATTTCCCCCCATCCTGTACTGACCACCAAAGAGAGGAGATTAGCACCTCTCACTTCTCTGCCCACCTTGAGGAGATTGTAGGCTGCCCTGAGTCACCTCAGCCTTTTCTTCTCCAAGCTGAGGAAACCAAAGGGCCGAAGTCGTGCCATTGAGAATTTTCCCCATCTTTGTCACACTCTTGTGGATACTCTAATAGTTCCATGTTTTTTATTGCGGCACCCAGAGCTGCCCCCAGCACTCGAGGTGAGGCTGCCCCAGTGCAGAGCAGAGCAGGACAATCCCCTCCCTTGCCCAGCAGGCCATGATGTGCCTGATGCCCCCAGCACACGGGTGACCCTCCTGGCTGCCGGGGCGCTGTTGGCTCATGCTCAGCTTGCCACCAACCCAAACCCCTCAGATCCCCCCAAGCCTCTCATTGTCAAATCTACATGTACATCCAGGATTACCCTATCCCAAGTGGAGAATCCTGCAATGATCTTGTCTAGTTTCTAATGGTTGGTAGTTGCCAAAATTTCTGATCTACCCACATCTCTCTGCAGAGCCTCTTTGTTGGAATATATAAAAATCAGAAGGTTTTAGGAAATGATATTAATAGTAATTTCCTGCATACTTCAGTGTGTGCAGCGAATGATGAACAAAATGGTCAGAGAAGTTTTTGTCATACAAGAGAGAGAATTAGGAAGTAGAAGTACAGAGAGTGTTCAAAATCTCACAGAACTGTCAGATGAAGGTATAGAAATGGAGGAGGGTTTTGAGTTAAGACCCTGGAATCAACAAGAGTGTTTTGAACAATTACTTGTAACTGTTGTCAAACGTGACTCATATCTTTTTCACTGACTGGGCCTTCACAGCATTAAGTTGCTGTGCTCTAACATAGCAATGTTTAGTGTTAGCACAAATAAGCCTCAAACAGATAGTAAGCAAAAATATTATAGTAGAGCTATGAAACGCAAATAGTAAATGACACGAGTATAGAGGTTTCTTTTTGGGTCAGCAGAGAGGGGGAATTGTTGGAATCCATAAAAGTCAGAAGGTTTTAGGAAGGTGGTAAAAAGGCAGGCCTCAGGCAGCAGTTATGGGAACAAATGCTAAGGCAGCAAAAAGTTTTCTAAGCTGTAGTGCAGACGTGAGAAATAGAACAATAGGCCTATATCATTTAGCTTTCTAAGTTGCAACAAGTTTATTTAATGTATATTTTAGAAGGTTAACTATGAATAGAGCTCTATGCTTTGTCTTTTATAAGTGAGCCATTGTGTTGGAGAATCAGCCGTTATGGTTTTAACCAGAATTACGTATGCTTCAGATTATGGGATCGAACTACTGTCAATATGCTTTTCCTCTATGTGATTGGCTAAAACTGAGACTGAGACTGTCTTATAGTATGCTGTGACTTTTAAGATTCTTTGGCTTTCTGTTGAAACGGTGAGTGGGTCACATCTTTTGTCTCCATTGTCATAACAATGTTCTGAGACTGATGTGTGAAAGCAAACCACTCAAGGAACTGATCCCAGTTGTCTCGTCCTGTTCGTGGCTCTATATAAACTGCCGGCATGCCAATGGCACCTCTCTACCCTCAAGGGAGTCCACAACTTTTCCTAGTGTAGTAAAATCACCACACCTATTAAATGTGCATTTGATCCCTGCATCCAGATCTTTTAATAAAAACATTATAGAGCACTGGTGCTAAAATGGAGCCCTGAGGAACCTCTGGTCCCTGGCTGCCAGCCTGATGTAACAACATTTACCAAAACCCTCCAAGCCTGACCCACCAGCCAGTTACTCACACAATGTATTATGGACTCAACTAGCTCTGAGACAGGCAGTTTATCCAGAAGGGTACCGTGGCAAACAGAACAAAAGCTCTGTAAAGTAAAACCAATCTACATCTACTGGCTTCCCTTAGTCACCTAGGGTTACTTTGACATAAAAGAAAATTAAATTGATCAAACAGGACTTTTCCCTTGTGAACCCATGCTCACTGTAATCCTGCATTTTGTCTTAAACAATGTTTTTCAGTAACTTCCAGAAAAACCTACCCTATGATTTTACCACGTGCTGCAGTGAAAATGCCAGGCCTATAACTTCCAGAGTTTTCTTTTTATCCTTCTTGAAAACTGGGGCAGATTTCCAGATTCCAGCTGACTGGGACATCTCCAGACTCACAAGACAAATTAAATATGATGGAGAGAGGTCCTGCCAAGTGCATCAGCCAGTTCTTCCATGGAAAGAATCCTATCCGGCCCCATACACCTGTGTGCATCCAACTGAAACAGCAAATCTCAAACAATTTCAGGATTGCCTGGGAATCTATCATACCCCAAGTGACAGTCTTCCAACAATGGGCTCCGAGGATCCTAGCCCACCATTGTACTTGAAGACAGATGGCGAAGGCAGATCATTCTCTGCTGTGTCTGCAATTTTATTTGGACCTCGTCAAGCAATGGACCAATGTTATCTCTGATCCTTTTTTTGCTGTTAATGTGTAAAAAGCAAAAAAGCCCCTTTTTCTTTCCTTCACAGCTTGTCCTACACAGCTTGAATTCTGAGTTTTTTCTCTCCACAGAGATGAGCAGCATCTCTGTCATCCCCCCATGTCACCTTGTTTCCAAGGTTCATATGCTTTCCTTCTCCATCTAAGTTCACTGCTCAGCCTAGCCAACCTTCTGCCCCATTGGCTTGGCTTTCAACATGTTGTGTTTGGCTGCTCCTGTACTCTCAAAAGAGAGCTCTTGAAAAGAGACAAGCATATGTCTCAGATAACTTTGAAGAAAAAGATTGCCAAGAGACCTTACTAACTAGTTCTTTAAACAGCCCATACTCTCCTCTTTCCCATACAAGAAGATGAGCAATTACTACTAACGTCATTTATGAAGAAAAGCAGCACACCAAATAAGGTAGATAAGGGGGAAAAGTGGGTTCTTTCCAGTCACTTCATTTTCTTATATGTCTAGGTTGAGAATCTAGCACCTCAGAACCAACTCCCACCTGAAAATAAAGAACATATATTAAATAATTTAATTTTAGCTATTTTGCCAGCTAGAGATAAGTTTGAACGGAGTGCAGCAGGTGCCCCAGAACTCTGTTCCCAAGATTATTTAGGTCAAAGAGATTAGTCTGAGCAGACCGAAGCTAGTGATCTTCCTTGTTTTTCTTAGTAATGATGTCCAAGATCTGAGTCCATGTGCATGAGGAGCTGGTACCTGACAGTCATGAAGTTCACCCTGTAGAAGCTCCTGCTGCTGCAGTATGGYATAAGAAATGATCTCTTGAATAGTGAGCAATAAATGTTACTGGATACTTCTCAGAAGTGAGGCCAGGGAGGCTGACAAGAAGCAAAATTAAATGCTACAGCAAAGACTGGCATGAGGAATATGGTTATAGTCTACCCTGGATCTTGATTAAGAAAAATTCCAGCATTTTTGGCACTAAAATGATGGCATTGTGAACTGCCCTTTGTCTTATGTCTGAATCACTTTGCTTAGGAGAAAGAAACAGCCTTGAAACTTGACATTAATTTGCATTAAAGTTGCTGTACAAAGGACTCACCACGGCATGGTTTAATGCTCAAAGCAAACTGCAAAGCAGGTTGGTATCTCTAAAGAGATGCTGACAATCCCTATTAATAGGGGGCTTGCCTCTCTTGCATGAAGAAAGAGAACAGGCAGGAGAGACAAATTCACTCTCAAGCAGAGTTAAATATGAATTACAAATAATTCAGGCCTTAAAGAGTGTGACTCAAAGAAACCGTGAAGAGTTTCATGTGATCCACTCAGTAGAACACAGACTGAGAACAAAAGTACTGCAAAATGCTCAGCTATGGCATCTTCCATTTTGTCAAGAACTAGTAAATATAAATAGAAAAGCTATAACTGGAGGTAAGGAAACAGGAAAAAAGCAGGAGACATTCTCATAGCAACAGCAGTTGCTTCACATAGGACACTACCAAAACAACAGTATTGGGGTCTGCAGGAGCAAGAACCTGAGATCAGTGCAGAAGAACGGGAGCTTGAGGACAGCAAAGGGAAAGCACTGCTGCAGTGCTCTGGGATACCTTGTCCCAGCAGCCTCTGTGAAAGGGAGCTGCAAGCAGAAGGCAGAATACAGAATTGCACATGGGAGGCCTTGCAGACCTGCAAGGGTGTTGCCAAAATTAGTAGTTTTCCAGTGCCTTGTCCCTTCCTGCACCAGCCTGGATACAGTTAGAATAATGAGCTGCTGCTTAGGAGTTAGAAGTGAGGTGCTAAGAGCATGCACAAGGAATCAGCACTTTGTGGTGTGCATCCCCTGCTTTTCAGGAGCTCCAGCTTAGCTGAAGTGCTCCCAATGACAAGGAGAAGTAACCTGGTTTTTGGGATGTTCATTGTTACAGGAATTGCTGATGACAGCTCCAACAGAGCTGAAGATGAAACCTCCATCCAAACACAGGGAAAGCATCTCTCCTGTCCTGCCAGTTACTCACTGCAGCTTTATACTACACTAAACCACCACAAGAGAAACAAGAGTGGCTTTATGCTGTTTCTCAGCAGCTCATGCAGAGTTTGAAGCTGGAAACTCCTTCACACCCCTGCCCTTTGCTTCCACTGAGCCCAGCAGAACATTAGACCTTCACTCCCAGAGAACATTCAAAACTTCAGGTACAGACTGAAATATTCCTTGGCTCTTAACCAAATGGAGGTATTCTAACTGTGAATAAAATGAAATTACTTTTAGTTGCTCACCTTTTGAAAACATTTTAAGACATACACCAGTGAGTTCCTGCCCTTTATCTGCATATCAATTATTCATTATTTTCATTAAAGAAAGCCAAGACATGCTATGCTCATGAGGATGAAAGAAATCTGTACTGCTCTCTTTCTCTCTGCTCCTCATACATTTTTATTTCAGATTACTTTTAATCCACATATATATTTGAAATAGGAAAATGTGTGGGTTTTATTAGCAATAAAACTTTAGGGGGTTTCCCCCCCTACTGATTTTTTATAGATTTATGGATCCATAATCATTCACGTCACAGCCTAAGGGAAACGAGGCTTGAACAGGATAATAGCCCTTAAATCCCCTCCTCTAAGCACTCAGATCTTTGCTGTCAGCAAGATTAAAACGGTCAACAGCAGTCTTCATGTGTCTATATCCCACACAGAGCTTTCACAACAACTGGAGTGGTGGCTGGCAGGGAGAAATATGCAGAGCCACTGCTGTGCATAATACTTCTGAGATAAAGAGGGAAGAAAACCAAGCTGACAGCTTTTGCAGAGTTGAAAAGGACTGGTGTTAACGGCTTGATCAGGTGAATGCAAAGAGGGGAGAAGAGTAAGGAATAATACTATGTTGCAGTTTAATGGTCAGCAAGAGTTTCTTTTCCAAAAACATAAAGGCAGAGAGATGGAAGCACCAAACATCCTCCCGCAGCCCAGCAAGGGGAAGGAAAAGGAAGTCGTTCACGTAGAAAAGCAGAGTAGTACCTCTGCCACCACTGCCTTGAACACCCAGCCCCTACTGCAACTAGGACCTGAAGGGAATTACAACTATTATGTGGATGATGAAGATGAGGAAGATGAAGAGAAAGAAGAAGGAAATTGGCAACATGAAGATGCTTTTAAGGGGGAAAGCAAGGCCGCATCATTTCTTCCTTGTTCCCCTGCTCTTTCCTCTAGATCACCGGCCACAGCATCTGCTCCATCCGTGCTGAACATCAATGTTGGTGGCCAAAGTTACCGTCTCACCTACCAGGCGGTGGCCATCTACCCCAAGACCCGCCTGGGCCGCCTGGCTACCTCCACCGACCGCCGCTGCCAGCTGGGCCTGTGCGACGACTACGCTGCCCAGGTTGATGAGTACTTCTTTGACCGGGACCCAGCTGTCTTCCAGCTCGTGTACAATTTCTATGCCTCGGGGGTGCTGCGGGTGAGGGACGAGCTGTGCCCCCGCAGCTTCCTGGAGGAGCTGAGCTACTGGGGCGTGCGTCTCAAATACACACCCCGTTGCTGCCGCATCTGCTTCGAGGAGCGCCGGGACGAGCTGAGCGAGCAGCTGAAGGTGCAGCGGGAGCTGCGCTCCCAGGCAGAGGCTGAGGAGAATGAGCAGCTCTTCCGCCACATGCGCTACTACGGGCCCCAGCGCTGGCGCCTCTGGAACCTCATGGAGAAGCCCTTCTCCTCTGTCACTGCCAAAGTGATGGCAGTGGCCTCCAGCTTCTTTGTGCTCATCTCTGTGGTGGCCCTGGCACTCAACACAGTAGAGGAGATGCAGCAGGTAGACTGGAAGAGTGGGGATAGCCGGCCTGTCTTGGAGCATGTGGAGACCTTGTGCATTGCATTCTTCACATTGGAGTACCTGCTGCGCTTGGTCTCTACCCCAGACCTGCGCCGCTTTGCCAGCAGTGCCCTCAATGCAGTAGACCTCATTGCCATCCTGCCCCTCTACCTGCAGCTGCTGCTTGAATGCTTTACTGACGATGACCAGCCCCGGGGTCGGGGCTCCCAACACGAGCACGATATTGAGAAGGTGGGACGGGTGAGCAAGGTAGGACAAGTGCTTCGCATCATGCGCCTCATGCGCATCTTCCGCATCCTCAAGCTGGCCCGCCACTCCACAGGGCTGCGTGCATTTGGCTTTACCTTGCGCCAGTGCTACCAGCAGGTGGGCTGCCTTTTGCTCTTCATTGCTATGGGCATCTTTGCCTTCTCTGCCATGGTCTACACAGTGGAGCACGATGTCTCCAGTACCAACTTCACCAGCATACCGCATGCTTGGTGGTGGGCTGCCGTAAGTAAACACATCTTACCTTGCTGGGTAGACAGAGACCCTCCCTTCCTTCCCCTCCCCTTCCCCTCTCCTCCCAGCTGGAGTTGCTGACAGTCTTGAAAACAACAGGCTCAGATCAGTGAACATCTGCTCTGAATTCTGAGCTTACAGGACATATGCATGCCTGCGTGCACACACACACATGCACTCATTCACCTCTGTATAAGCTTAAATCAAGACTTAATCAGGCAGGAGGTCTTGAAATTCCCATATCTCCAAATGCAGACAGTATTTTCACTTTTAAAGAAGAAGTGGTCAAAGACAGGGGAAAAAAGCGTTTCCCAATTTAGTGCCATTGTCAGTGTTGCCAAAACAATAGGGGAAAAAATGCATGCATTTGGCTATCTAGTTACAGGATTTTTGTTCTTATTCTATGTGTAGGTCTTCTGCGACCTGTAAAACTGCAAGATGATGAGACATGGTTTATTAACTACAGTCAGATCAACCACACTTTAAAAGTGAAAGCTGTCCCAGAACTCTGGCTGTTAAAAATCCACTAGGACCAACAGTTGTTTTACACAAGAGAGTGTGTTCTGCTGTGCTGCGAAGATGTCTGTATTATATAGCATCCTAGCTGAAACTAGGGGGTAGCTAGACATTGTCAATGCTGAGGGAAGGCACAGGACCCACATCTTGGCCATTCATAACCCTAAGGCTTGTCCTAGACTATTGTCACATACATTTTGTTTTGCAGCAGCTGATGCCAGCCTGCATAGTCTATTTTCATGTGGGGCCCCAGGAGCACTTCTGACCCCTGGGCATGGCTATGGGTCTGGTGCTGTCCCAGTCACTTCCCTGGAGAAAGAAGCTCATGCAAATAGACTGGATCAGAGTTAGAACATCTCATGCTGGTTGATCAGCACTGACACTGGATCCCCAAGATGCATATGAGGCCCACCAGACAGTAATCCCAACCCATTCAAGGTCACTTCCCCTGGCCAGACATCCTGGACCCCAAGGTCTGTGCTTCTGGTTCAGCCATGGACAATGAGATGTGGTGGTTTACCACACATTTGCAGTGATTCAGCACATGGCAGAAAAAAAGCCTTACAGACAAGCATAGATGCACACATTTATATGTGCACATGTGTATGTGTAACTGTGCTGGATATCCTTTAAGCTGGGCCATGGAAGGATGGAAAAATCAGTGAATAAAGGAAAGAAGGTCCTGTAATCTGACCTTCATAGATCATCTGTAAGTGATAAACAAAGGCTATGAAAACACTGGTGATTCACACATTGCTAAAATACTTTGTCTTCTGAACATGCAGGTTATATGCAAAATCTTTAGGGCTCATTTTTGCAAACTGGTGATACCATAATAATTTAGATATTCCTAATAAACTTATATGGCTAGGTGAAAAAGGCCTATTTAGCTGAGCAAGTGCCTTCAAAACAGGAGCTCTATCATGCACATTGAAATTCCAAAGCATAAAACACTTTTTATAGCCTATTTGTTCTTTAGGACTGTAAATTAAAATATCTAGATCATTCAAATTTTATAAAAATGCAAGAGCATTCACCAACTCACACTTACAGGAGAAGAAGCATCCCTCCTAAACTGTTACAGGCAATGTATAAGACTATGCCAATGGTACAGAACCTTATCACAGGATAACGTTTTTGTCCTGGCTGGTAGAGATAAACATCTTGCCTTCATCTCAGTATTTATTTTTGGAGATATTTATCCTGTATTATCATTCAAATCCAGTGACTTAATTTCCATTAAACCAAATCACTAATCCCTTTTATTCCACAGGAAGCACCAGGTGCGTCCTAAAAAATGTGCTCACCCAGTGCCGTCTCATGAACTCTAATGTTTCCTTCATTTAAAATATCATTCTATTTACTATTTTAGAAGACGACAAACTCTACAGTGACCTTCTGAAGACTTATTTTAGTGTTAAAGCCACAAGGGCATTACAGTGAAAGTCCTACTGTCTGTGGCTTATTTTTGTCAGAATTTTAGGTTACTGTTTAGCAGATATACACAGTGTGTTGAGACACTGTGAAAAAATTAAATAAAATTCACTGGCTGAAAAAGATCCCTTTCACAGACTAGAAAGTGAGAGGTGACAGCAACATGCAAGTTTTACCTGCCAGGAAAAAAGTAAGTTATATTTACTCAGTGTAAAAAATATAAAACATTAAAATGTGCAGTGAAACTAAATAAATTAGGAGTTATCTTATGTTGACTGTTTTGAGAGTAGATTTTTCAAATGTAGCATCTCCATAATCAAATATTCATTAATTTTAATCTGAATTTTACAATGGAAGTATTTCAGTACTTGGTGTAGCACTGGACCCATAAAACAGTTGCCTCATATATCCATAGACTAGAAAGAGAAAATTTTATTGGCTGAGAAGAAAAATGTAAAGGTATGAACATAGTGAACTGGCAAAGTGTCCAGAATCATATAAAACAAATACACTAAACACCATCACTCTCAAAAAAACCCTCAAAACAAATCCAACAATCAAAGCTGAAACATTTTTAACAACCCCTAAATCCTTGTTCAAAAGGAAATATAGCAAAAATTACCTACTTGTGTGGGTACTTATTTAACACTACAAGTGTACGTATTACACTGCAAGAAAACCTTCCAGGCTACAGTTTCTTGTAGATATGTAATCATTAAAGGGGATTTTATCTAGTAACTTTGAAGTCCTGGATCACTACTTCCTATAATGCAAATAGGAAAATTTATTTCATAATTTATTGAAGGGTTTTTTTTTGTTTTCCACTAGTTCCTAAAATATATATGAAAAACAAAGGTAAAACTCAAAATACAACCAACAGGGTAAGTCTCAAATACTGGGTTTTATCAGCACAGTGGATTTAGAAACAGGACATCTGTTCCAAGTGACATGATGAGGAAGCAGGGTTGCAGCTATCAGTGGATTTGCATGGTTAGGGAGCCACATCTATCCTCTCCCTGCCGCCAAGCAAACTCACCTTCTGGACAGCCTGGTGTGGAATTTCTCTGGGAATTCCCTCTGCAGGGCAAAAATCTAAAAATCCTTCTGAATGGCATCAAACCACTGTCTTTCTTTACTCCATGAGAGGGTTTGTTTGTTTGTTTGTTTTAATTAGGGATATTTTGCATAAGAAAGCCAGAAGACACATACACACACAGAGAAACACACACACACACACACACAAAAAAAAAAAAAAAGCAGCACAGAATATTTTAGATTTACAATGCAAATTTAAAAAGAGCTAACTTTAACATTGTCCCTGATCAGTGAACGTATCTGTCTATGTACTTTGCTCAGCTAATAAGCTGCGTGTTGGTTTGCCTGCAGGTCAGCATCTCTACAGTGGGATATGGAGACATGTGTCCAGAAACACACCTTGGACGCCTCTTTGCTTTCCTCTGCATTGCTTTTGGAATAATCCTGAATGGCATGCCCATTTCCATCCTCTACAATAAGTTCTCAGACTATTACAGCAAGCTGAAGGCCTATGAGTACACAGCTCTCAAGAAAGAAAGAGGGAAGGTCGACTTCACACGGAGAGCCATGAGGAAACTATCTGAGTGCTGCGGAGAAGGTGCATCCCACCCTTTGTCACAGCAATGATAGTTTGGGCTGCTTTGGATATTGGGAGGCAACCAAGAAGCTGGAAGAGAAAGAGGAAAAACAAATTAGCCAAAAGATAAATGAAGAGGGCCAAAAGTAACAAAAGTAGATGGTCAAATCTGTTTTGAAGGGGGTTGTTTTCAAAATTAAAAAGGCTCAGATTAAAACAACAGATTTTTTTTAAACTCTGATAGCCTGTGAGCAGCACTTGAGTGCTTATCAACTCTTTGAAACGAATTCCTTCAAATTAAACAAGTCTCACTTTAAGATCTAACCCTGCGCCACTGATTAGATTGACAATAAAGACCCATCATAATTGTACAAACAGAAAACAAATTGTTGTCATTAAGGGTCAGCCACGTTACTTCTGTCAAGGCAGTGTCAAAAATTAAACTAATAGAATACCTAATATACTGACTACATCACTTAAATTGGTTTTACATCAGCTTTCAATTAGACGAAAATGGCCTAGAGCACTTACCTAAATATTAGTAGCAGCTATAATCCCTAAAATGTCAGCCGCTGTTTCCATTGACAGATAGCTACGCTTCATTGTTCTAATTTTATTTTTCAAATGCAGCCCTGCAAATGAGCCCTCCTATTTTCATGCCTAGTCAAGCAATGCACAGCTTTTAGCATTTCCCACCGCCCCACCTCTACAATCATCTTTCAGTATGACAAGGACTAGTGAAGAATTCTGGAGTCTGAGTTGATAAATCTCATTGATCAAATCTGAAAACACTTCCAAACCCAATCCTTTCTAGGTATAGGATTAAGTGATAATTTATTTTGCAGTATTTAATGTATCTACTTATTGGATTGTTAGAATAATAGACCTCTCAGGGAACATAAGTATTAAAGCAGTAATTTTAAAATAAACAAAGGAAATACATGGGTAGCAACTCTCAAAGACTATTCATACAAAGGATTTTACCAGCACTTCACTGTAACCAATTCTAAATATGATTTAAAATCAAGATAATTTGTCAGTACATACAGCCATTAGGGACACAATCCTGACACCTTAGCTCACCCTCAGGAGTACCTTATGTCCTAAGATTACTGTGTCTTCTTGCACAGCTGGACGGGATTTCTCATGTGTCTAAACTCCTCCCAAAATTTAAATAACAAATAAAATCAACAATAATTAGATGGAATTGCGGTCTATGTATTACTTCTGAGACTATCAGGAATAATTTTTTACATAAGAGCAGTCATACCAATTTAGAAACAGTAATCTGAATAACAGATCTGAAAGAAAAAATGTGTAATGAAAATGATCAACAGTAACAGTGCCCTGATATGACCCATGGCTGTTAGTCAGCAGCACTCCTGCAAAGCATCTTGATGACAGAGATGCATTTCAAAACTCTTGAACTCTCACGTTGTGTCTGTGCTGCCCTGGTGAATGCAAACGGCTGCATTAAGACCTCAGGGCCACACGAGATACAATGGTGTGAAGCTCACTGTGGGACAGCTGAGGGTGAAAATGTTCATTAATTTTGACACGTCCATGCGAGTTGTGTCAAGCATGGGGACATTTCTCCTTTCAGTGGTGGGAAGGTAATTAGTAACCAACTTGCTCTTCTCATTCTCTACCTCCAGATGAACGTATCATAAGCCCATCTGTCATTTTGTTCTTTAGGAATGACAGTCAGAACACTGTGTGCTGATCAGCTCTGTTAAAAGCTAAACCATGTCTTTAAGGCACAGCTGAGCCCTGGGAGTTCAATGTGATAGATGTTTGCTGTTCTGGACTGCACACAATGCAGCAGGCACAATCCTGGCACTCACTGAGAAGAATAGCTGCTTTGCTTTGGCTCTAGGGAATTTGCATAGCCCTTCTGCACAGCAACAAAAGGACAAGAAGCTTCCAGGAACCACAGGAAACCTCTTACTGGAGTTCAGTGAGGTGACAAGTTACAAGCATGCAAAAACACAAATATGCTTTATTTTCAACATGCAAATTGATTTAGACCCATTAAAAGGATTTTAAATCTGGTGATTACTGAATTTTCCAAAATATAGGACACTGTAAATCAGTTTCTTTGCAGAAGGAATTCATACTTGCATGACCATGCAGATGGGATGCAGATGCTCAGCCTTGCACGGCAGGCTCAGTAGCTTCTTGTCACCTACAGAAGTCCAGAGCCTGAGGACTAATTCTGCTGAGACTGGACTTCGTCACAGCCTCAGACATGACAGAGATCACCAGTCTCATTTTCCATCCCATTTGCCTCACCAGCAGGACCTATTCAACTAGACATTTTTGAAGACATGTAATGAAATAGATTTTCCACACCAAACACAAGCAGAAGAAAAAGGAGTCTTGTCTCTTAATCAAGAGTCAGAATTGAATGTCCTTGGCAAATGCTTTATCTGTTCAATAAGATTTCAATGCACAAATCAGTACTGCTCTAACTGCTCAAATGCAGCTTGAAGAGGGTCTCTTGCACCCCTCCAGTTGAATCTGTTCCACTTTGCACCAGGTAAATAATGGCCCACAAGGTGACAGTAAAAGAAGACCAGAAAGCTCAGCACTTCCAGTGCTTAGCTGGATGGAAAGAAGTGTGTCACAGGCCCTGCTTCAATAAAGAGCTATGAAAGTACCCTGACCAAGCAGCAAAGCCTTCCCAAACACCCAGCCTCCTCTGGCCCAAGCAATCTTTAGTTTGGAAGGAATCCAGAGTCTCCACACACTACAGACACATGAAGGTAAAACTTACTCAGAGTGCCTCACAGCCTAATGGCTACGGGCCAAAACCACAGCCAGCCACAGAGGAGAGTGATTTCTGTCCATTCAGAAGCACAAGACATTGTGACCAGTACCACCAGGTGCCATGTGGGCGCCCTGAGCACCAAGGCCATCTTGATGGCCAGCTGCACTTTGGGCAGCTCAGCTCACCTAACAGCTGCTCCACTCTCTTTTTTCACAACGCACTTTGCCCCCCCATCTGTCATCTAGCCCCACCATCTCACAGATGGCAGCTTCGGTACTACCCTGACTACTCTGTGCAATGACTCAGCACACAAATGTGACTCTTTGGGGGAGTGGGGATGGATTCTCACTTGACTCTTGACCAGGCTCAGCGCCGAGAGCTCCCACTAGCACTAGAGTTGGCACAAGGTACATATTAGAAGCGTGCGGCCCAGAGGACACGCCTCTGGCAGTGAAACACTAAGCATAAGACTATGCAAAGTTGCTGCATTTTGTTTTGCAATACCTGTCACCTCTGGTCTGCTGCAGTGAGGAGGTGAATTGGAGCTCAGCAGAGTAAAGCACTTTCCAGAAAACTAGAAGTTAGTGCTTGGTAGGCTTTTCCCCTAACGATTTGTCATTTTCTTCTCTGGGTTATCTTACGCAGTTTTCTGCCTTTGCTTAACTATTCTTTTTTTAGGGGTGACAAGCATTAGTCTGTGTATTTCAATAGGAAAGATTACACCTAAATTTGAGGTACCATGACAGGAGCCAGACAGGGCCTGGATTGCTGAAGGCTCTGTCAGTGCCACCACTTGTTACACCTCCCATGTGGATGGGAACTAGCAAGATCCCTCCACAAATTCTCTCCCATTCCTACCATACAAAGGGGACCTCCAGACAGCTCAGAGATAGGAACAAGCTCATATTCCCACAAAACAGAATGCTGTGCAAACCTGTATCAGCTGGTTTTACAAGAGGATGAAGCATTTTTGCCTTTTTTTTCTTTTTGACACATTTCCTGCAGAAGACTCAGTTAATTTATTGTGCCACATCCACAGAGACTTTCAGTGGCATCACTGTCCCTAAATTACTCAAACAAAACAGTCAAGTGGTAGACACGATGACATCCAAAAACAACACAGACGAGTCATGATTGTCTTGGTTACTTGCATTCCATAGGGCTTTGGCAACCAAAAGGTTTTGAAATAACACATCAAGGGAAAACATGCTTAAACATAACAAGATGGGCAATACTACTAAAGATAAAGTAGCCAGTCTTTTTTTATGAGATGCTAATTTGGCATAACTGAGGTTTGGAGAAACAGGGTGGAGAATTCTCAAACTACTGAGAAATTAGAAATCTCTCTAAATATGGCCATGGTAGATTCTTCTATTTTAACTAATTGCAGATATTAATGAGACCCAGAGGGAGATGGAAAATATATTCTATCATTATGTTACACTACAGACTTGGCAAACAAGTCATGTTGTCTCTGTAGGACAAATCCTCTCTCTGTAAGACAAAGAAACAGTCAGTTTATCTGGATGGTTTGGCTTCTTTTTAGGAGAACCAAGTATTGTTTCTTCTACTTAATTTAGTCTCGGGCATTACTGGGGGATGAAAAAAGAACAGAAAAGTGAAAAGGAAAAAAAATGAGAAAGGAGAATTTAAAAAAAAAATACGGTTGGGGTAGTAGAAATGTAGAGTCTGTCCCTATATGAGATAAAGAATTCCACTTAGAATGTGCTCCTGCACAAATCCTGTCTTTGAAGAACATCACTTTTTCAGTACAGTTCAGGAGCTGTTTGCTTTTCTCACTCAGAAAGATAGCACATAAAGGGGTAGCTACAGTACACCACAGATTAATAGACATCTGGTACTATTCCCAGGTTTCTAAGGCAAATAGCAATATTCAGTCTTTCAATATTGTAAGTAAACTAAGTGAAATTTTTAAAATATCATTTAGGAAAGCTTCAAGGTTTTTGATGAAATATAATTACTATCAATAAGACTAAGAAATAAAAGTTGTCACCTTGCTTAAAAAAAAACCTTCAACTGTTCAGACCATTCTGGTTTTATGTCACGCAAAAACATGCTTATCTACTATTACAAAACTTTTATTAACTTCTCTATTTGGTAGTATAAAAATTACATGCCTTTTGACTGTAATCCAGTCCTTTATCTAGGACTAAAATAGGGAAAGGTCAGAGGCAGAAGTTTTTTATGTACTTGGTTAATTTAATGGAAATATGCTGAGAAAAATTAAAGCTTTCTACAAGTCCTGAGATAGAGATTATCAATAAATAAAACTTAACAGACTTCTAGTTCTACTCTGAAAAATTACTCTGTACTGTCATTCAAATTCCTGAAGTGGATTTGCTCGATTTATAAGCAAAATAATTTGACATCATTACTAACAAGATAAGCAACTGCCATACTTTAAAGCCAGTCTTTTGCCACCATTTAGTAACTGTTCTTCAGTCCACCACGTTCACTTTTTCCTTCACCTGTTTTGGCAGGGGCAGGGGGGGACAGGAGGGGACAGGGACGACGATGACAACACAACAAAGAAGAAAAAAAACCCCAAAACCAGCACGTTCAGGAAAATTCAGGAAATCACAAGCAGGCAGGTTGTGACAGCACCTTCCGCTGTGCTGGGGGCCCTCTTCAGGGCAGTACCAAGTAGCTGGGTGGGTTTTCTTGTGGGAAGAACCCCTCCTGGCATGGAACATTGTTCACTGCTGCCGCTCAGAGGTTACAGGCTGCCAGATTCCCCCTTTCCTTAACAACATCTAGGGCCTGCTACCTGCCATGTTAGCTGGCTGCACTGCATCTTCCTCAGGCAGTCTACCAAAAGCCTGAAGTCTTGTCACCAAGGGTGGAGCGTTTACAGTAATGTAAAAGTTCAACCATTTTTAATTCATCTGAAGAGACGTAATCATCTTTAATAGATACTGCGTATTTTTTTTTCACTGTGCCCTATAAAAAGATACAGAATTTAAAAGAGGCTCTAAATCTCTTTACCTGTTTAGATAAACAGTGGGGAAAAAAACCCATAAAAATTGAAAATGCACACAGAGAAAAATGGGTAGTATCAATTTGTAAAACAGCCTCTGAAAGAATTTCAACTGTAAGAACAACTGCCTTGAAAACTGGTGCTATCACCATGCTGTGAAGATGACTTCATGGAAGTGTTGTGGCAGCTGATGTTCTTCATCTCACCACAGCCTCGGAGCAGAAACTTTAACAACCACAACATACTGAACTAATTCTAATAATAATAACTTATTATTCTTCTCCCCAAAAAGTGTTTTCTCAGAGATGCTTATAATTTAGTCTATCATTAAAATAACAAACACTGGTTTGGTTTTTTTCTTTTTGTTGTTTTTTTTTGTTGGTGGTGGTGACAGTTGGCTGTTTTGGATCAATTTTCTTTTTTCCCCCACAAGCCTCTTATTTGTATCTGTTTTGCAAAGGGATAAAAACTTTTTGATGACTTCTTGCTTCAACGCTTTATAGCACCTGCTTGTCTATGCCTGTATACCCAGAGGTCCTGTAGGCCCTCTCCTCTAGGCATTTTATTTTTGGTTTTAAATTCTAATAAAATATGTAATCCATGTAGACACACTCTAGTTAGAGAACAGACTGACAAGATACCTGAACGGCAGGCAGAACCAATGGTGGGGAGAACAGTGGAAATCAGTAGGATTTTTGCATTGTGTAAAGCATAAGTGTACTTGTATGTCACATTTTGATTGAAAGATGTATGAATCCAGCAATTAACACCATCTTCCATGACAGCAGATGACAAGATGGTTCAATCCACTTCAGCCAGTATGGCCCTTGACAAAACTTTAATACGACTACTGCAAGAGGAAAACCACAAAGGTATATGATGTTTAGTTGGGCATATGCAAGGAATTACTGCTGATAACTGTGTTTAACTCACAAATTTTCCAGTTTTCCAGCCATCAGTGACTTCCCCTTCCCTCAATCCCTCCATGCAGAACAGCGTGTAACACCCTACTGGCTGCTTTAATGCCAATGTAAAATAGGTTAGACCTTCTGTATACATTTACAGGAAAATAATCATGTAAGTAAAACTTGAACTGCTGAAATTAAGAGTTGCAGGGATGAGAGAAAAGGTGAAGGACCCATTATGATACATCAGAGTTTCTTAAACAGCAATTATTTCCAGGAATACCTATTCCTCTTTTATTAGATGGTCAATGCAAAGTACTTACTATTTACACATCTTTAAAAAGGTTTGATGTCTTAAAAGCACAGGTCTTAAAACAAGACCCACAAAAACATACAATGGTATTTCAACAACAAAAACTTACTAAAAGATAAACAAAAGGCGCAAAAATTTACATAATGGTGAATGTAAGGGAGCAACTCAATGCAAGAGTTTTAAACAAAATGCAGAAAACAAGGAAACTGATGGAAAAATAATATGGGTAAGGGTAAATGAATTCTGGTGGTTTCACACAGCAGCTGAGCAATGTGATACAAACTGAGGCAAAATGGATGGGTTTTAGCAATGATCTTAAACCTGATAATGCCAAATGGGCAGTACAGATTTCTTCCAAGAAACCAAAAGGAAATATGTATTGATTAATGCAATGAACTCTAGCAATGAATCTGTCTTAAACATGTAAGAAATTAAAAAGCTCCCACTTCTAATATCAGATTATACAATTTAATTTTTTAGACATAACACAGGAATAAAGAAAGCACACAGGATAACTCCCTACGTACCAAGTAGTGTGCATATGTGGGCATGGCCTTGTGTCCATTGTTACAGTCTACAACCCAACTAGACAGAGATGGACAGGACTAAGAGAGCAAGTCTCAGTAATGGGTCACAATGTCCTCAAACATTCCTCCTGTATTTCCAGCTAAGTCAATCACTCTGCATTTTCTGCTCCTCCCACCTTTTCCCTCAGTTCTGCACTCAGAAACAAACTCAAAGTCATTGTGTACTTTTTTTTTTGCTTTTGAAGAAACAGAGGTTGGTGGAGTCAGTGGGAAAGCAAAACACTGTGTGCTCTTGGTAGATCCTGCTGTCAGCAGCAAAGGGCAAGGCTGATTCTTCTGTACCTTAAACCAAGAGCTACTGAGGTGCAACTGCACCCATCTGCATGCACCTCCTTCCAAGGTAATGGAAAATACACTCTTACACAGTAATATAGATCAATACCAAGGAAATGGGTCTTCTGTCTTCTGACAACAGAAAATAAAACAATCATTACCAGCTCTTCTGTCCTAGTGCTCACAACGTCGTTCACCCTCCAACTTCTGCTTAGTAAGATGAGAGCTGCTAGCTGGTCACAAGGGACAGGCATTTCACCTTGGGAAAATGGCTTTAAAACAAACGCCTCATAATTGCTGGCATAGCCTCTCTAGCCTCTCTTCTGAATAAGTAGCAGGCAAAAAAAAATTATTTGAAGCCTCTGCACTTCCATTGCTTTCTTGGCAATAAAAAAATACTACAAGCTATATTAAGTTGCTGGTAATAATTTGAGCACTTTGGATAACCTAAAGTAGGCAAAAAAGTACATATAAAACAAAACAAAAATCATACATTTTTTAAAAGACCCGAATCAAGAAAAAACCCACTATTATTTCAGACACTTTCAAAAATTTACTTCTCTGCCTCCACACAGCCACAGAGACTCATGGCAGACTGGGACAGATACGGCACTGCTATGGCAGTGCATCCAAGCAGTCTCCTCGTTGGGAAAAACCACGCCATTCCTTGATGTAGCTTAAGCCATTGAAACAATCTTTCATACTCCACATATCCTTTTTCTCTCCTTCCGTTTAGGCTATTCTAGAATTTGTTTTCAATTGACATACAAGACACACCTTCACAGTAAAATTTGTGTTGTATCTCTGGTAGGAAAAGAGTGACAACTATAGCATAACCTTAACTGATGCCTACTTAATGAAGAGAAGCATTTCTCAGCTTGTGGTAAGGAAAACTAACTGCTAGTCACTGCAAATTACTGCACATAACTTAAAATAAATGATGTATGCAGACTCAAAAATGCAAATAAACTGCCTGGTACACAGCCAGCTAAAGCAACTGTAATTAAAGTACACAATCAAAGCATCAGATCAGATTCATGTAAGCACACATTCTTACACAGCTTTTTGCTGTTCTGTTTATTACCATCTTCTCTAGCTATGACTTATTTTCATTGCTCCCTGTAATCCTCTTGGTTGGAAGTATGTCTGTACCAGATTCTAAGCACTAGTTCCCCTTAATAACCCAAAAAATTGAGAAGGGTTGTACCAGACTTTTTTTCCTCTCCCTATTTTATCGTACCATTAATTATTAAATCACAAATCTGTTGCATATTTCATTCAGGTTGGGTTTTTGGCAGTAACTGTGACTTCCTTAGAAACAGTTCACTACAGTTTAAATTCATTATCTGCTGCTAATTAAGCCGATCTGTTTTATTGCCACAAAAGAAAATCCTGTTACAGAAACTAATGAGCTCCAATCTTCAGTAACTGAGAGGACATGTTTACAAGCAGGAACGCTTAATGCCTTTGCCAATCGGAGGCTGGAATTAAGTACATTTTCTAGGTGTGTATGATTAAATGTTTAAAGCACTGAAATGCACTGTTTCATCTTTATAAATAATCTCTTGCTTCTCACTGGGGACAGTATTTGTTAGTTCACTAAAAAATTGTAAGATACTCAAATAGGCAAATTCATAAAAACAAATCAATCATAAACCCAACTGTAATTTGTAGTTTACTTAGGCTACTTTGGGCAGTACATAATGTTATAGTTATGAAAATGGTTTCTAACACTGTTTATTTGCATCTGTTGATTTACTAATACTTTGCTGACTGTGCTCTCCTCTAATTCCATCTAAGTTTTTGAGTAGGTGTAAATACTTAAAGGTTAATCCCAATTAGACCTACTTGGCAATGGAATTAAGTGTTCCTGCTTGTAGACACATCCTCTCAGTTACTGAAGATTGCAGCTCACAAGTGTCTGTAACATGATTTTCTTTTGTGACAATAAGCCAGATTGTTTTAATTAGCAACAGGCAGTAAATTTATATGGCAGTGAACTGTTATTACAAAGTCTAAGTTACTGCCAAAAAAGCCAACCTGAACAAAATATGCAACAGATTTATGATGAATAATTACAGAAGTACAGAATCACAGAACGAATCAGTTTGGAAGGGACTACAGTGGGTCACTTGGTCCAACCTTCCAGTTCAAGCAAGGTCATCCTACAGCACATATCACAGGATTGTGTACAGGGAGTTCTGGAATATCCCCAGTGAAAGGAAACTCCACAACTTCTCTGAGCAACCTGTTTTGCTGGACAAAAAACCTCTTCCTCAGGTTCTGGTGGAACTTCTATGCATCCCTTTCCACCCTTTGCTTCTTGTCCTACTGCTCAGCATCAAGAAGAGCCTGGATCCATCCTCATGGCCCCCTCCGTTTGGACACTTACAGGCATTGATGAGGTCCATACTCATCATTTCAAGGCTAAGTAGGCCCAGTTTCCCCAGCCTTTCCCCATTGGAGAGATGCTCCAATTCCTTGATCAACTCTGTAGCTCCAGTTAGTGGTAGAGCAAAACAGCGAGGGCAAAAAAATCCCCCTCTCAATTTTCAGGTTACTGAGGGCAATAATCTAATGTTTAGAACTTGGCACAAACATGGGAGCAATGAAATTAAGTCATAGCTAGAGAAGGTGCTGATAAACTGGATAGAAAACAGCCATGTAAGAATGGTGTGCTTACATGAATCTGATGATTTGATTGTCTGCTTTAACATTAGGGCCATACAGGTGCTCCCTACAGAACGAGTCTTCTACCTTATGTTATGCATACAAGTCTGAGTCTAACACTGGGTAATATCTGGTTGTGATGTGTGTGAGCAGTGCAGTTCCCAATGGAGTGCAGGACTAGTGGTGGACCATGATGACCTGTCACTAAATGCAGTAGTTTAGGAGACTGATTTCAGGTATGTAAAACATGGGAACTTAAACCAGTTTACTTAACCACGGCAACCAACCACTGATAGTTGTATTGCATACTTCATGTTGAGGAAGCTGTTATCTTAGGAGAAGCAATGCCTTAGTATCTGCTATTTCTAATGGAGTCACATCTTGTCAAGCTAAGCAGCAGTAAAGAGTGACTCCTACAGCTGGAGATTTAACCAGTCTGGTTCTCTGCTTGGATCAGTCTATCATCATGGCCTTGAGCACCAGCAGGGTGCTCTCTGCCTTATGAAGGAAGTTTTGGATTTTTTCCTAAATGGACAGAATAAAATATAGGCTCCATTTTTCTAAATCAAAATAAGGTACAGGAAAAATCAACAGGATACCAATTTGCCATCATGTGGAAATGAATTCACCCCTCCCTCCTTGCCACAAAAAAACCCAAAAAACCCTCCAAATCCTTTGGGTTTATTAGGGCTTAAAAGAGTGTAGTTAGAAGACTTGAGTGAAACCAAACTGTGGTCCATTGGAACAGTCAGCTATTCCTTCAGGGCCTTTTCTGAAAAAAGTCAGAGACACTATTTTCATTCTATTCTTGTTAGCTCCTAGGGAGGATAGTCTCCATCACAGGGTAAGAGTGGGACTTAAGTAGTCTTCCTGGTTGGTCTGGTTTTGGGTTTGGTGTTTTTGGTTTTTTTTAAGGAAACCGGGAGGGAAGGGGAATAAAACAAATACAGTTGCCCAAACACAGTATGTCCAGAATAGATGCCCGTGTTTCTATGGTACTTGTGACAGCATACATGCAAATTTTAACAACACTTGAAACATTTTTGTGAAAGTTATCAGGAAAGATTGAATGCCCTGATTACATGTTCAGAAATTTCCATTAGCCTTAAATCTTGAGATTTTAATCTCTGAGGACAATGGTCTATGGTGCACAACAGAATGATTACAATGGCAAGTTGTTTTAGAAATTATTTATTATACAAATGCATACACGGCTCCTTAAAACAACCATGGTACAAAATCTTACCAAATCTCAGTTGACTGTATTGATGTACATAATTGTTTTAGGTTCATTTACACTAGGAAGTCAATTTCTCCAGTAATGCTTCTATTCCTTTTACATTTTTATTGTGCTTCAGCTTTGGGATGAGCTTTTTTAATCCTTTTTTGACTGTGCTTGCCACATTTTCATCAGTGCTTCGGAGAAGGCTGCAAGACATAGGGAAAAAATTAAGGATATCGATGGTCAGCAGGCAGGTTATAGAAAAAGAAGCAGTCCATGACAGGAAACAATAACTACTTAAGAAGAATATAGTTCAAGCCAGACACTATCATCTGGCTATAAATACTATAAAAAAGATGCAAAACATTCCATAAAACATGAAACATCAAGTCAGAACATAGCCAACAGAGGATAAATCACTCTGCAAGAAACTGCTGACCCCTATTCAATGCACATTCAAATATTGAGTCAGACCAGGTTGTTCTGGGTTTCACCCAGTCTGGGCTTCAAACCTGCCAGGCTGGGGACAGCCAGAACTCCCTGGGCCCGAGCCCCACTGCTGCACCATCCTCATGGGCAAAAGGTTTTTCCTTATCTCCAGGCTAAGCCTCTCCTGTTTAAGCTTGTGCCACTGCCTCTTACTCTCTATTCATACATTGCTGTGAAGGGACCAGCTCTCCATCTATCCGTTGGTGCCAGACATGCTCTCAGGAGCCCACAAGCTGGCCCTTTTCCTAGCTGAAACAGACTTAGCCCCACAGCCTCTCCTTCCAAGCTAAGGGACCCAGCCCAAGCCACTCTCCACTGAATTCACTCCAGCTGTTGGTGCCTTTCTTGTAATGCAGGTCCTAAAACTGGATGCAGTGAAGTACATCTAATATACATGAAGCCCCTTCACTATTGTACTTTCACACTGCAGTTAGTGAAGAACAACGAAGCCTTACCAGTTCTGTTCTCCTTTTAGATACTACTTTTGGAAACCAAATCAGATTTCCCAGATAAATTCTCTTCCTCAGAAGCAAAGAAATTCATCATAAGCTGTAAAATACTATCAGCTTAGTAGTGCCTGTCCTTTTCCCTTTCTTCAGTTAACAGTGAAATGTTTCTGGATTGAAGTACAAGATCTGCTGAGTTAATCACATACCAAATTTGCTACTTCAAAGTTATGAGTGAACACTGGCTAGAAAAGTGCCTTCTACAGCCAATTTGTGCAAACCAGATCAGAACTACATGTCTGACATACAAATAAACTAAGACTGGAAACAAACTGTAACACCCATGCACAGGTATGAAGCAGGCTGCATGATACTCCAAGTCCTTACAATCCCTAGGATTCTTCCAAGAGGCTCTCAAATTTACATCAACCTAAAAGCTTACTTCTTCCCTATTTTTTAAGCAACGATTAAAACATGGCAAACTGAACTGAGTAAGGCATAAAGGAATTAACATAACTAAGATGAGATTTAAATTTTGTCTCCTTTAGGGCACCAAATCCTGTGCTGGGTGGCAACAATATATGCAGAAAAGCACTGGAAGTCCATCTGACAACATCACAACTTTCAGCTACTTCATTCCCAGATTTATTTCTATGACTTTACAACAACCTTTAGCAACAAATTGTGTTACACTTTTAGCTGTAATAGTACCATTTAATCAAGAGGCCTTCTTTAAAACTGAGTTCAGCTGAGAGTGTATTTTCTCATCTCTTTTATGACTCACATGCCCCTGATAAAAGCAAGGAAGTCCAGAAACCTGGAAAAGGACATCCTGAACACACTGGTAATTAACATGGAAAGGTATGTATGTTTCACTCACAAGAGACAAGGACTACAAAGTAGCAAGCCACTCTGGATTGCATTTTACTTATGTCTAAAAATGAATGCCAGCTTCTGACAGCTATACACGTGATGTTGCTTTCAAACTCATAGTAACCACAGGTATGTCAAGACAACATCATTAATAGAGAACATCTGCATGTTTGATAACACAGCCAAAAGACCAACATAGTGACAGAGAGGGATATTTTTATTCTCTAAGTTCTTACAAGGTCTAGAAAGCTGGCAGCTATGTATTTTGTGGATGTAAAACATATTCCACAGATTACAGAAATAAAGGAAGTCAATAACACATTTGGTGAAATACATTCTTATCCATGTTCTACTCTGATGCTACACATAATTTACAAACTAAAAAATATACCGAAAAGACATATATATAAATTTAAATAAGCAAGCATCTATGATATTCATGTACTTACAACACTTAGTACACATGTGAGCATGCAGAGGGTCCTCTCATTACCTTTGGGATCCTCAAGACAGCACTAAGTCAGAACCAGGTCCCATATATTTTTATTAAAATCAAAAGCAAGTAGGGCAAGGAAAGGAGAAGGTCCACAGGATACCAGCTTACTGAGAAGCCAAGCACATGCACTGCTTATAACTGACACATAAGCTTAAAGGACTAGATAGCCAAAAATTTTCAAATGGACTCACTGAGTAATTCTGAGTTTCAGATCTGCACATACGTGACAGATGGCTTCCGAAAGCCAACAACAAAACAAAAATCTATCATGGCTTTAGGAGGAACTAGCACTGTCTGAACATTACCTCTGTCTGAACATTTGAGATTCTTTATGACAAAAGAAGTGTGTTGATTTTATATGGCCTGGTTTTTGGTAGCTGGGGGGGCCACAAAAGCGGCTCCTGTGAGAAGCTGCCAGAAGCTTCCACCACGTCTGGGAGAGCAATCCCTGATGGCTCTGAAGATGGACATGGTGCAGGCCAAAACTGGGCTAATGAGAGAGGCTGGCAATGCCTCTGTGATGACATATTTAATAAGAAATTCAAAACAAAGCAGACACAGTTTTTTTCTACCCAGAGAAGAGGAGGAGGTGAGAAAACAACATGGCAGCAACAAGGTCAGTGCAGAAGGAGGGGAGGAGGTGCTCCAGCCACCGGAGCCAAGATTCCCCGGCAGGCCGTGGTGCAGCCCATGGTGAAGCAGCTGTGCCCCTGCAGCCCATGGGGATCCACAAGGCATGCAGAGATCCACCTGCAGCCCATGGGGGAGGTGCCCATGCTGGAGCAGGTGGATGCCTGGAGGAGGCTGTGATCCAGTGGGAGACTTTGTGGAGAGAGAGGGCCCCTGCCTCCAGGGTGGAAGCCTGTCCTTGGAGGACTGCACCCTGTGGAGGAGTGACCATACTGCAGCAAATTTGGGAGGACTGTGTGCCTGGGAGAGACTAATGCCACAGCAGTTTTGGGAGGACTGCTGCTCATGAGAGTGGGCCCACGCTGGGGAAGTTCATGGAGAACTGTGTTCTGTGGGAGTGACCCCATAGCCTCACAGGGGAAGCAGGAGAAGAAAACCCCGGGTGACAAACTGACCAAACCCCTATGCCCTGTCTCCCTGCACTGTCTGTGGAAAGGAGGGAGGGGTTGGAGGAGAAAAAAGTGGGGTTTTTTTTCAAGGGCTTATTTTACTTCTCATTATCCTCTGCTGATTCTGTTAGTAATAAATTCACTTTCTACCTTTAAGTTAAACCTATTTTACACTTAGAGTGTTTTTGCCCAGCCCTTATCTTAACTCATGAACCCTTGGATCATTTTTTTTCTCTCCTCTGCCCAGCTGTGGCAGGGGAGGGTGAGTGAGCAGCTTTCATGGGTGCCTGACATTTGGTCAGTGTCAAACCATGACAAGAAGTACCTGGGTTTTTTAAATGAAAAGTTTTTTTAAAACTCAGCCATTACATCATGTTAAAGAATCCCCTGCTGTTACTTTGCACCAGACTAAATTAATCACTGCTGTACAATTTAGGTAGTCTCTTGGCTTCAGTGCATGCAGTGAAACAAAAATGCAATTAACTGCTATGTGATAGTGAAGTAAGCCAGTGTGACATGAAATGGAACAAAAGGAGATGGTTATGTTTGTGTGCTCTCAGTTGCCTAAACAAAAGGACATCATGCCTAAAAAGTCATCAAGAGAAGTTCACTCTAGAAAGAATTTAGATTTAAGTGAAATAAACCAAAGACTACCAACAAAATTCCATCAAACATACAAACAAACAGTCCTACAATATACTTTTTTCTCTCATTCCTGTTAGTTAAGTTTCATTATGGATGAAATATTGTCAGTCTGGGAGGTAAGATCCCCTGTGTGGTAATAAAGGACACTTCTCAAGGCTCCACTTATAGTGACATGAATAATAGCAGAAACGGAGAAAGACTGCCATTCCTCACACTTTTCCACAAAATACACCACTCCTGTGCCACTCCTCCTTTCTTTAATGATCAATTAAAACAGTCTTCAATGTCTATTAAAAGACTATTGTTACAGTGATCACAAACAGTTATCAAAGTGTTAAATAAAGGAAAAAATCTATTAATTTACTTTACAAATGTATTTGGACAATCCCAACAGCTTAGGACATATACCAGCAACATCATATGTTAAATGAATTGGTTCAGCCTTGACTTAAAGGAAAAACATCCAAGCATTAATACAGTGTCAGTGAGTAAGCCTTTCTAATAAAACTTCACTGAACACCTGTGCACAGGGTCAGACAACTTAAAGGCATTAGGTGCATTTGTTGAATTCTAAAGGCCTGTTACAAGAGGCAAAGAATGAGCATTATCATTTTGGCAGCTGAACAATCTTAACAGCCACATACATATGACTCTTCTACTACCGGTTCTTCTCACTAGTGATCTGAGCGACAATGACTAAAAAAAGTTAGAATTAAATTCACATTAGCTAACAGAAGTAAAAATGGCTTTTGATTCACCTTGCAAAACAGCACAAACATTGAAGTAGCCCTACTCTAAACTGATAAATAGCAGAGATGGAAGGCAAAGAGCAAGGAATCTAAAAGTAACTTTAGGAGAGAGAAAAATGGAGCAGGAGAAAGAGATCAAGGGACTTAATGTTCAAAATCATGTTGTCTGTTTGAATTGTTTGCTGACTTTGCCTCAGTGGAAGTCTTTATGAAGTTCCAGAACACAGACCACATACTTCAGGTTATAGAACAAAACCTTGGGTTTCTATGACCTGATACTGACAAGCAGCTACAAAGTGAAAGCAGTGATGATTAACACTGCAGTTCACTCTTGATAAAACAAAATGTTAATCTTAATCTGATCCCTGTAGGGTGTTTTTGATTTCACTAGTTGTGTGATTCACTGCTTCAAATTTGTGAGCCAGTTAGCTCATCATAGGCCTTTGCATATAAGGCTATTCTGATGTATGGTCTCTTCCAAACACTCCTCTGCTTCAGTGTGAGAACATTTTAGGCTTTGCAATTAAGGCATCAACACAAAATAGTAATTTACCAAAACAAACAAAACTAAACAAAACAATTTCCAGATTTTTGTATGCTGCCACCAGTCCCAGATATTCTGAAGTTAATTATTTTAATGTAGCTATTTGTGGACTGCTCTTCTGAGAGTTTTGTGCTTGTAAAACAAGACATGGTAGGCGCAATTTTAAAAATAATTTTGTTTTTAATCTTCAGATTTTTTGATACTGAGCTGCTTCCTAGTACTCCAAAAGATGAAACTCAAGGAATAATCTATGGAAACTCTGATCTTAATTTTTCTAATCCCTGTTTCGTTCAAGACTTGCCAGCTGCATTCAAGATAGCACATGCTGAATATCATTTTGTCGGTAGAAATTGCAATTGATGCTCTCTCAGCTGTTCAAGAAATTAACAATGTAATCAAATCAGAAGTAGTCACGTGCCACACTTACCAACAAAGAATAATGGCACCTCGATTTACTTCTGCCCAAGTCTTCAGATTCTCAATACCAACATGTTCCACCAGTGTTCTCCCAAAGCAAACTGCAAAATGTGAGAAAGAAGCAGGGAAGTAAAAAAATGAGACAATATCTTTCTACAAAGAAGCCTGTTGAAAGTTCTCTGTAGTTTTGATTTAATCAAATAGTTTTCAGTCCCCCAAGCATTCACAAAGTTCTGCCCTCTCAAAATAATTGACTGTTCAATGCAATGCAGACCTTTATAGATACCAGACTGCCTCCAAGCACTGCATGGAATTTGTTAGACAACAGCAGCACTGTGTGACAGTTTACTATTATAAAGTATGCAAACTTGTTTGTTTTTTAAAAAGGGTCTAAAAGGCTATTAATATCTTAGAGCAGGCATCCAGTCCAAAGAGAGAACTCAGCAAGAATCACAGAATCATTCTGGTTGAACAGATCATGGTATGCAATATATTAAACACGCAAACACCTCTGTTGAAAAATGCTACATTTTTAAGCATCTGACTGTACAACTGATGGAAAAGAATCTGAACAGAAGTTACTTAAAATTTCAGAGCTAATCCTTTATCGATGCAAAAACTTTAACTTTTTCAGCTGTACTGATGCTCCAGAGCTCTATTTCTTCAGTGGCTTCGAAAGCATAAGTTGTCTTCAGACTCATTACACTAACCTAGGTTGACTTCAAGGTCCCAGCTGAATTTAAAGAACTGAACTGCATGGAAACTGTTCTTTCAACTTAGCCTGCTGAGCAAACTTATCAGTAAACAATGCAAAAAACCCCACTCAACCCTAACAAACACCAGCCTCTAAGCACTGCAGCTATTTTTTGCTGTCACTTTAGATCCTAATTCCACCTGAAGACAGGTTAGATTTTATACAACTTGCTCCCCATGTGACAGCAATTTGTTTAGGGTTTATTGACAATTTAATAAACTTAGAGCAGAAATTCTGAATGGTACTATTTGGAGAAAACCAAAGGGAACAGCATGTGATTAAACTGGAAATGGTACAATTTTTACAGAAATAAATCCAGATTAAGACCGTCATTTCAGATAGGCAAGTCTCTTAAAGACACAACAGTTTTCTTTTGGACATTTTTAATGATCTGCTTGAGAAGTGGGAAAACAGCCTACTTTCAGAAACATTTAATAAAACACAACTAACACTTTTAAAGGAAATAGTGGCTACCTGAATGCAGCAAGAGGAAAAGAAATAAAAAGTTTAACAAGATCTGATAATTCTAGATAGACAAAAAGACTATTACACACAAAGAAGTTCCCTCAGATTACACTTTGCCAACCACATGCTTTCAGTTTTTGAGCTTTTTGTATGAGAAAAAGTAATCACTATTAGGATAGAGTGATACACACAGAAGATTTTACTGTTACATAATAACAGAAGTTTAAAAGCCAAATTAAGATGAGAACATCTGTGCCCAATATCTGCCTTATGGAACATAAACTAGCAAAGATGTCCTATTTTTGGGCACAAATTATTTTAGTAACAGTTACAAAGCATTAACCCAGCAGCACTTATGAACACAGTAAAGATTACAGCCTGGCTTACAAGCACTAATGAAATAGGGGCTCCTGTAAGAAAGACTTCACTGTTTCTATTATTATCCCTAAACTACTATGTAATTTAGCAAAGCTATCAAGACATTTTAAGCATAGAAATGAACTCCGCCTCAAATACACATTAAAGCACTGAGAAAAAAACCCCAACCACTGCTTGCATTGCAAAAAAAAGCAAACATATCCTTGGCATTCTGTTTGCATAGCAGCTCACAACAGCAAAAAGATAGAAACAATAACATTAAATTTTCCATATACTAGTATCCTCAAAGAAATAACTGCAACTATCTTATCTGAGGTCAGATAGCAAACTACTCTGAAGTCAATCTGAGAAAATAAAGCCATATTTCCAACATACCTTCTTTTCCACTCGCTTTCATTTTTTCATCTTGCTCTATTAACCATTTCAAAACTAGATGGCCTGCTGGATGTTCTGCAATGTGGAGCTTTAAGGGGAATAGACAAACAAAAAAACTCCAAAATTATTTTGCGATGTTGGTTCAAAATTCAGTTACATGTCTGGCCATAAATATTTCCGCTTGGTTTATTCACTCTACCGTCACACTGATTCACTGAGTCATGATCTATGCTAGTATCAACAAGTTTGAAGTAAATTTCTCATTACTCATTTAAATTGACCATTTTAACTCTTACACCATCTTCCCTGCAACATTTAACTTTCAGTAATATAAACTATATCAACCAACACTTCGTCCACCCTTCCAAGGACTCCATTCTTAATTAAAAAAAAAACCAAAAAACCAGAAAAAACAAAAACAAACAAGAAAAAAAAAACAACAAAAAAAAACCAACAAAAAAAACGCCTGGTCTGTCTCTGCCAGAACTTCTAGACCTTTCACATTTCCACACCTGAAAATCAACGACAGTATGATTTACAGAAAGTCACAGAAAACGTGTGTAGTTCATATTAAATCTTCATTAACTGCCTATCAAAGAATGTGAAACACAGAGCTATAACACCACAACTATGGAAATCTGGAGATATCTATCTCAAATACAGCACGCATCATATTTTTTTGTTTTCTACTCTATGGACACATATCTGACTGAGTTTAACAAAGTAGGGGAGGGGAACTCTTTGAAGAGAAGGTCATACTTTGAAGACAAACAGCGCTTATCTAAGATCTTTCCTTGCATGGAGATATGCACGCCTGAAAGGTAAGAAATCCTGTCCCTCTCAATGTAAACAGTCCAATGACCTATAAAACCTCGCTAAGGGCTTGACTGCACAGTGATAACACTAGACTGTGTAGCATGCTTGTCAGCAACCTTCCCACTAAGTGTTCAAAGCAGTTCTGAAGATCGAAGATCATGAAGCACCTTGCCCTACAACTCACATGAAATGCTGGCTCAAGCCATCTCTCCAGATGCACTAATAATAAACCATGAATTCAACAAGTCAGAAAACAGGATCACATCTAATGTGAAAGTGCTAGCAGCGCAGTACACTGATAGCTTGCATAAAGGAACTCAAGACCAGACTTCATTTTACTAATGCAGAAGATCTGCAAGATCTCAGCACCTTGTCTTCTGTACATTACCTGTCCATCATGGCCCCCTGGAATCAGCTCTTCTGCTGCTAACTTAGCAATTGCATCTAGTGCAGGCTGGATGTTACCAAGAGCTGTTCTTAAAATATCAGCAACCAAGACAAAAGTAGCTTTGTCTATGACTACTTCTTGGGTATGTTCCTGCAAATATTCTAGCAAAGGTGAGGAAATGGCTTCCAGAAGTTCATGACGACGGAGTTCAGTATTCTTCTTACTGATGAAAGAGACAGCACTTTACTGCAGAAGATTTGCACTGTATGCACATCAAGTAACAAGAAATTTCAGAATTTATGTGCTATTTGAGACATTTAAATTATTGCTAGATTCAAATGCAGGCAATATTGTTCCCTGTTGCATGTACAATTAAACGCATGTTGGAGACAGAATTTAAAAACGCATGGAGTGAAAATGTGTTTAAAACCGACTGCCTCAAAACCTCTGAGTTTTTTCTTGTAAGTAACATTTACTATTTCTTTTCATTTTCTTATCTCAACTATGGCAATGTATTTTTACACAGCTTACTAGTCATCTAAAACTGCTCCTTCTTCAAAAGCTGGTAAGCATCAATGTCAATACCAGAGACTGAAATCAAATTAACAATTTCCGTTCTTATTGCTAGATTTTGAGATATACTTTTATGCTAGCCAAAGCACCAGTAATGCATATTACCAACTTTCTTCTACACTGAATTTGATACATGAGCTTACACACAAAATATATCACAATATTTGCCCTTTATAAAAGAGGCAAACATGTATTATTTATATATATTTACATTACTTGGATTTATTATGAAGAAAAGTTGAAATTAAATCACGAGAAAAAGTTGCATGACTTCTTCTGGGCTCTTAAGAAAACCATGTAACTTTCACATCTGAGTTACCTATAGGCGTTTCCATCTCCCTGTTGAAGAAGTGTAATGATTTCTGGAACAAAATGTGCAGGATCTCTAGGACTTAGCAAGTACAACAAGACCTTCTTTCCATATTTGTTGTTTATTATATCAGGCAAAGAAGCCTTTATTTCCTGTGGGAGTAAACAAACCACAACAAAAATTAATGAATAATAGTTCTTGGTCACTATCAGTATTAAAACTGTGAAAAAAGTACCAGGAGAAACTCTAAATGACAGAGACATGCTATCTCTTGTTGGTAATGTATCCATCTTTTTGGAGTCCTCATGAAGAGAGGGATTTTGTGCTGAAATCTGCCTGAATCCTTACACATGCCAGGCACTCAGTGTACAGTTCCAATCACATACGAAAGTTCAAAGCACCACAGACAGACTTTGGTCCAGGATTAAGATTCTGTGGACCTGAGAGATGATGATAAGAAGAGACCTTCCTTCAGAGGATTTAAAGAGCTTAAAGCCCTCCTTTACCTACTAATTCTCAGCCCATACTGCCAACCCAGACAAATGATGAATTTTGCAATACTACCAAAAAAAATCCAAACCAACAAAAACATCCCCAAAACAAAAAAAAAAAACCTACAAAAAACCCCTTGTTTTTTCTCTGTCTCAAGTTTTACTAGCTTTTTTATCTTCCTAAAGCTGTATTTCTTTATGGACAGAATGATAATCTCCATAAGGTATCTTTGAAGTCTAACTGCTCTTTGAAATAATTTTAAAGATTGGTTTCTTCTAAAGAATATGCTTCAATGCCTGATTTTAAGATGCCCCCACCTCATCATCTGCTACTAGTTTTCACTGACTATTTGAAGAGCTGGTTTTGATCCTAAGATTTTTTTCCCCTCTTCCTGCCATTCTTTCCCTGTTCTTGACCACAAATAAGCCCTGATGGGCCAACTGTGTATGTGTGAAGGCCACATCGTGTTCTCCATTTTCTGTCCAAATTAATGTTGTAGGATGACCAAACAGTAAACAGTCCATTACTTTTGATAATGGATTAATTCTTGATCTCAGATGATTCTGTAATTAAATGACATCTTGGAAGCTCAGACACAGTATCTGAACTAATAAACTCTCCAGAAAGGAGAGTGCTTGTTACACAGTACACGAATAGGTCAAATAACTCATACTAGGACAGCTCAGCTATGTCAGAACTTATTTCCTTAGACCTTTCCCAGAAGTTGTTACATTCCAGGTCTGGCTCTGGGAACCAAACCCAGCTGCAATCACAGCTGAAGTCCTTGAGGAACAAAAGCCACCTCCACATGAAGATGCTTTCATTGTTCCAGACTCATTAGAGAGGCACAGTCTAAGGGCCAAATCCCTACCACAGGGTACAAAATCCCAACTGCACCTTACACAGAGTTGCCCAAGGGAAGAATTGTTCCTACTTTGCAAAACAAGCCTCATCAGAACCACTTTCTCCTCACATTCCTTCTCCACACACAGAAGATTTGCCTCATCTTTATCTTCCTGCTGCTTCCTCTAAACCCACCAGCCCTTACAGCTATAGCATGAGTACTACTGCAAGCAGATTATAGCACATAAGTCAACGTGAATTTCTTTGCTAAGAGGATGCAAATAGTTCTACTTGTAAAATCAATATGGTACCATCATCATTCTCAAGTTTTCCACCAATTTCATCTCTAGAAATACTAGTAGAGCTCTAACTTCTATGATAAAAGACACTGACTTTAAAGAGACTCCAGTCACCCCTTATCCAGAATGAATGTGTACTAAAAGGGAAAATTCCAGCAAGTACTGAACCTAGTTTAAAAATTAATTCAAATAAATAATTTAAATTATGTCTGAAAGTGCTACAGTCTGCTAGAAAAAGAAAAAACTAATCACGATACATAAATATAATGAAACAGAAAAGATGGGAAGTATTTAAATAGTCTAAAAGAGCAGATGGATTCCTACTTTCATCCTCCTATATATTGACAAACACATTGACACTATTTAATATACTATTTTAGGAGAAATTCAATTACTTACTGATATAATTAACTGTTTCACAAGTTTAGTGTCATCAATGCAATCAAATGCTGCCAGCAAGACCAGATGAGAAAATTCACCCTGCAAAGATGAGACATCAAAAACCACATGCAATCATTTTTTATGAATATGCTAATTGACTTAGAATCAGGATTTCTGAGGTTTTGTCTCAAACATAACACAACATGAAGCACAAGCAAATTCTGACTACTGTCAAAGAATGAGAGAAGTCCAACATTTAGGTTTCTTTTCAAAAGCAAGGCTTGTTAAAAGAAGTATGATGTTAAAAAAAAGATAAATCTCCCATTTCAAGTGGATATTCTGTTTTATCACATGCAAGCTATTAACCTAATCCTACTGTATTATCAACATTTGAAATCATAGTATTTTCCCTACAGCAACATTACATACAGACTTTATTTCTATTGTTGATTTGCTTAGAAGTGAACCAAGTCACATACAATGTTTTTGGAGATCATATCTCTGCAATGACCCATACAGTCTTTACTGCATTGCTGGAGATCAAGTCTCCAGTACACTCAAAAGGGCACAAATCAGTTCACTTGTATGTCAGTGAGGCTCTACATCGCAGTGAAACCAGATATTCTGTGCTCCAGTGTTGCATCAGTTATTATTTACCCACTGTCCCATATTTCCATATAATTTATAAAATGAAACAATTTATTTATTCTAGTGGAAAATTATGGAGAAAAAGATTACCTAGACCAGTGGCCCTCAAAGTGGGCTGCACAAGACAACCCATTGTAGTGCAGAAAGAAAATATTTTTGGAATCATTAATAAAACATAAAAATAGCCTCTGATTATTTTTATCTCATCCTTTCAAATTTTCTATTATAATGTACACTACTATAGTAGTAAAGGCATGTGATTTATACATAAATATATATATTGGATATGATCAAAATGCTTGAATGCCACTGATTGAGACCACAATAACTATTAACAAATAAAAAAACCCACAGCAAACAGGAAGGGAAGTTTAAAAAGCTCTTCTTTACACCTATGATTTTGCCAGTAGGTGTAGGTGTGAAATCTGGTTTCAACTGTTACTCTGCTGGTACTGCAGACTCTAAAAACATGTTTTTCATTAAAAAATAAAACAGATTTCTTCCATTGTATGCCAATGTATTTTGAAGCTTCCTGACTTGAAAAAAATATTGAGCATCTTCTAAGAAATACACATGTTCAGAGAGCCTTTTCAGTGACATCTCCAGCATATCTTAATTCCTCATCTTTATACAGACTGTTTTACACTCAACCAAGGAGAATTAACCAACAAGCTGCAAGAAGATGCAATACAAAGTTGAGATCAACAAAATAAAAAGTAGAAAGAAAACTGAGGAATAATAATGAACTCAGCCATAATGAAGCACAATACTACATGTAGTGCTCACAATGAAGCTTCTTGGCATGTCTTCAAATATTTCATATAGTTCAATTATTTTATATTATCTAATACATCACTGCTGTTTTAAGACTGGTTTTATTAAGATTTCAAAATTGTTTCCAGTACCAAAGAATATTCAAGCTAGCCTCTATCAAATCACTAGTTTCAGAGACCATGAAATAAATGGTTAACGAACACTTACCGTTGCTATTTTTTCAACATACATCTTCATAGTTTTCACAATGACTTTTCTGTCCTATCCAAAAGAAAAGAGGAAACTCAAACGAGCCTAGAATACCAGTGATTCTGAGTAACTATTTACACCTTTCAAAAAGATAATCTTCAATTTGCTTTCTAAGGCAAAGGCATCTATCACAGATGAACATATATTCTATTACTTTACACCCAGAACCAATATAGAAAGTTAAACCTGAATTGTGACTTGATCCCAGAGAGATCCTGTGGTATATTTACAAGTCCAGATCACCAATGGGACATGTCAAAAAAACTTGGAAAAAACCACAGCAAACAAAAAACCCCAAACCATCACATATGTTCATTCATACTTTGTCCATTAATTAAAGGAGAATGCATTTCATCTCTTCATTTTGCAACAAACATATTCAACAGAACTTGAAATTCTAGCTTGGTTTAAACTCCTACTACCAGCAAGAATATTTTGTCAGAAAGTTCCCTCCCTGTATTTTTGGCTCTTGGAATCACTGCTCAGTCTTCTTTAGATCCATTACTACGCCTGGATCCTAGGAACTTTTTTTTTCTGCATTCTTTAACAAGTGGACTATTTTAATAAGTCATCTTTTTTATTTTTTAATATAGAAAAACATAGGCGGCATTATATTATTTCCAAGATGTGATGACATATTACACCAAAAGAATTTCCAGATACTGTATCAGCTGATGAAACTAAACCCCACTTCCTATAACATTTTGCAAGTCTTGGCATTCTAAAGCAAAACATGGCTTCACATTATGACTTCTTTACTGTCCTCTCCATACTGTCAATTTCACTTATATTAAGAAACCCATGGGATAAATGAAATGCCAATAACCTCACAGTGGAAAAATTACTCCAGGTGTCACTGCCAAAACCTCTGCTAAAAATAAAAGGAGATGCTTCTGCTATAGAAGTTCTAATGAAAGCATTTGAGTCACAAAAAGCACTGCTTAAATTTGCCAATAGATAAAGATGGGCCAGTTTTTAACCTTGCTCTCAAATTGTTAATTGCTTCAAAATGTGCACAAGCAGAAGGATCCATATGGGCAGTCACATGGGAGAACTAAGTAGAGGGAAACCAAACACTACCTTGGGAGTGCCATGCCATAAACAGTGCATTGCTACTCGGGCTCCATCGTGAGTGTGTGCCAGGTAGATGACAGCCTCTCTGATAGCTTCTATCATTTCCTGGGGAAGAAAAGGTGATAAAGAAAAGGCTTGAGGAACGCAAGGCTGGTGGGCAAGAATTATTTTGTCTGTCCAAACGATACTGCTCTACACTCCATTACTGGCTCTACAGAACCACTCTCATTTCCCTGACCTATGAAAAACTGCCCCAACAGCAGTCCAAAAGACTGTAAATGACACAAGCTTTCTCTCTTTAAAATTACACTGTTTGTCATAATCATGCCATGAAATCACAACTGTATTGAAGCCTGTCAGCTGTCCTATTACAAAAAAATCAACAAAGGGTGCTCAGAACTGAGACAGAAATTAGAGAAAAAGACAACCACTAATTTGGGAAAAAATCTTTTAAGCTGATGCATATTCATACATACAGAGTAGGAGCCAGAAAGTAAGAAGAAGTCATTTAAGCAGCAGGTTATCTTACAAATCAGATATTACAAGACATAGCCAGACGTTTTGCCTTCACATCAAAGGAATGAAGTTTTCTGAAGCTATCTGACAATTGTCAGACAGCTTCAGAAAAGAAGAAAAAAGAAAAAGCCAAAGAAAAATATCAAATCAAATCAAATGACACCCTCTTGGGTTACTAGATACTACTTCTGTTACTATCCAATTGATTTTCTCAAAATGCAGTTCCCACCTATGCCTCCTTCTATCCCTAGTTCTTGCTCTTTAGCCAAAGGCTCCAAACATTTTACCAATTATTTACAAACTGTTCAGTCACAACACAACTGATGTCACTACTTGTAAGCACAGGCAGGGAAAGACCTGCAGAAGGGGTCTCCAAACCCCAAAGAGCATGTCCATATACCAGCACATTTGCCCAGAAAGCCAAGCAAGGAGATACAACCTTATTCCCCTGATTCATGCAAGCCTGCAAATCCAAAAGCATTCTCAGACGTAGCATTACATAAAACCATGCACAGGAATGTCCTGGGCTCTGAAGATTTGGACTCAGAACAGGCCCCAAATAGTCCACTTCCCTACCCTTAGCTTTGGGTTTATTAACAGTAACAAAGAAGTATTCAGGAGTCCAGTCTGGCAGAAAGAAGCAAGAGACAGCAAGTTTAGAAGGCTCTGCCTGACTTGAAGTGAGATGGTTCTCAGTTGCAGAACCAAGGTGAGGGTGATAGACAGACCTTGAAGACAGGTAAAGTAAAGCTTAAACCATGTCACATCACATAGACAGATTTAGGCCTAAATACAAGAATGTCTAACGTAACCTTAAACCTGCAATTTAATACGGATATAGCAAACAAAGTTTTGGCTGCCGACAGAAGGGCCAGTTTCACTGTATTTTGGTCAAGAGATTTTTGGACAATCACTGCAAGTTGTTAAAAAACAACAAACTGGAAAGCTAAACTACTGAGAACAATGGTCTTCACTTTAATTACATTCTCCAGCTACCAAAAAAAAGGGTCATTTAGCAGGAAAAGAGGAAACATCAAAGTCATCTTACTTTTTAAAAAAAAATTCCAGTATCACAAACATTTGTGAAAGTTCGCTGTAGCTATAAATCTCCATACCAACACTACCCTCCCATCCTCTATCTAGGATCACCAGATGTGTAGAACTCTATTAATGAAAAATGTGTATTTTTGTCGAGTTAACTTACAACATTTTCACAAGAAGATAAAAAACATTCCACAGAAAGACAAAAGAAGACAAAAAGCAAAATAAAGATACTTACAGATCTTTGTTTTGGAGGAGCGTAAGTGAAGAAGTCCAAAAATACTTTATGTACCAGTGAGTGCTTTATCACCGCCTCTCTGTATTTGGATATTTGAAAGTAAGCAACAAGCTCCCCACAATCATTTTAAATTATGTTAGCAATATCTCATTTGTATTTTAAAAAGTTAGGCAGCGTGGTGAGCAAAAAACACATGGTCATTTTGGATTCAGATGTTTAACACTTACAGTATGTGAAAGATTCTAACAAAACTTACAAATTATAGAACATATTTTCTTCACTGGAGAAGCATATCAAATAATGCATTATGGAAACATATCATAGTGCAACATTTCTACCAATTGTCTGACTGGGACAGAGGATACTTTAACTCAGAGAAGGAGAGTTCAAAATTAAGAGAAGATACTCATTATGACACCTGGGAAAAAACCACAGACTATTCAGTACCACAGCATTACAGCTTAAAAGAGTATCAGTATCACTGTCATCTAAACTTACAAATATATCAGCTGTATGTCAGAAACAAACTGATTTGTGTTAGATTGTCACACCTTCAGCTGATTTTTGTCCTTACTTTTGTGCCATTGGTGTAAGAATCTGCTTCATTTCATCCAAGATAGCCTCTCTCTTTTCAGGTTGAGCTTCTAGCACTTTATCCAGTGTTGGGACAGCTGGTGTCTGAAACGAATGCACAATCAGAGGTTTAATCATACCAGTAAGAATCAGAGTTCATAGAAAATTACAATGCTTAGAACTTTTTCAATCAAATGTCAAGAATATCAAAAACAAAATTAATTTTCTGCAAAACTAACAATTTTTACAATTTTAAAAATAAAAAGCTACCTTTTCTGAGTACGTCAGAAGCTGTAAACTTCAGTTTCTACAAATTAAATATTCCTTATTAGCAAACAAAACCCACTTCTATACCCTGAGCAGCTTTTTGCCAATTACAACTGTACTGTGATTGCCAATTACATCAGCTCTTCATGTCAGATAGAAGGCAAAATACATAAAACTGGCATTGTGTTAAGGTGCTCCTGAGCTAAGCAGAAATCCTGCTTTAGGCACACATCAGAGGGCAACACAACAAGTTAATGAACTAAGAAGCTAACAAAGGCCCAGGAAATTCCAGTTCAGGAACAGCAGAGAGGGAGAATATATACCATATACCTATATATCTTACACACAAAAGTACTGCCTGGTAACTGTTTTAAAATAATCTGCTCTTAGAAGAAAAGTCTGACTGGATAGACAATTAGAAGAAGTATTTTTTAAACCACCTCTGCTACTTTTTAAAGACTACACTGCAATTTTTTATAAACCTACATTGTGCTGAATCTTGGTTTTGCACCACAATATATGGCTACTTAAGGCAGTTATACCAAAAATACCAGAATGATGGAAGCTAACAGTGCCCTTCAATCCATGGGCTGTTTGACTTTCAGTACAAATTACAGCCCATAATCACAATAAACATACCTCCCTACTAATCAGTGTTGCAAAATGCCTAACTAAAACTTACAATAACCTGTTTAGAAAATACAGGTTCAGAAATGAGCTGGTTAATTTCTTAAGACTTTTTTAACAGAAATCTTGGGTATAAAGGAACAGGTGAAAAAGGTCATTAGACTGGAGTTAGTAATTGCGTAAAACAGTTCTGTACTTTGTAGCAAAATTCCTAACCCTAATGGATACCAACTTTACAAGTCAGCAAAAATTAAAAACAGAATTCAAAAGAATGGAGGCTGTAGTTTTTAAGAAGGTTCCAACTGCCTGGTGAACATCTACCACAGACCTAGATTTCAGTGGAGTTTGAACTCAAGTCCTACAGTCTCCAGAGGAAAAGAGAAAAATTAAGCCCAAATGGAACACTGTATGTGGATACTGGCCCATTCTGCCCACACTCAGTTTTCACAAGACACAAGATAGTTCTGACACAAGAGTCATCTATGGTATTAATGAAGAATTATGCCTAAGTCTTACCTCAGCAAGGATGATATCAGCCTAGGCACTAAGAGAACTGAAACTATATAAGAATAAACTGTCTCTGATAAGCAGAGCAAGCTCATACATGAACATAGCATATTTTACATAGTACAAACTAAAACAACCCACACTAATTTCATCTAAACTGGAAATGTGCAAATAATCATTACATTTAAACATGCTAAACTAGACTGCCTTTGAACAGCTGACAGAAAGAAATGTTATCAAAAGAAATAGTAGGTAAGATAGGTAAGGCATTACTAACACAACACCTTATAGGCTAAACTGTCTTAAACTACAAAGTATTGAAATACCACCTTGTAAACCTGGAAAGTGTTCCCATACAGTTCTTCTGTCAGCATATTCCTCTGCTCCAGAATGGCTTTGTCATTATATGCATATTCCACTACAGCAGATGCTTCGGCATGACGGAGCATTTTTTTCACATGGCCTTTAAAACTTTTTATTATTTCTGCAACTTGTGCTTTTGTCCTGTTTTACAGGGAAATACAAATAGTAAGAGTCAAAACTTCTAGAGATAAGCTTACCTATTGATAGTTTTATTCTTAGAAACACATTTAGGTAGTAAGTTTTATCACAGAAACCATGAAACTTATGAATCTGAATCAGCCTTATGGCACTCAGGAAAATATGTAAAGAAAGCCAGGAATGTGGGAAAATTGTAAGGCATTTCGAGGGAAAGTAAACAGTGAATAAATTCTAGCGAATAACAAATGCCATACTGAAATGCTTAGCAAAGAAAATTTTTAAAAGCTAGTGTTTTATATACAGCAAAGATCAACTCTGACAATAAATCTAACCTTTTTTTTTGTCATGTTTTCCTTGACATGTACAGCATTAGCTTTATTTCTTGCAAAAGGAAAAATACTGTTAGCATCCCCCTGCCTTTACTTCATAATATCACAAAGGTGCTGCCAGAGACATATTTTTTATTCATGATCGATCCACTACAAATTAAGAAGCAGCATTCACACTGGAAATGAAACAACACTGATGAGCAAATTCACTTGATACTCACCCATACATAAGAAACTTCTTTACAATATTTCTGGAATATTTTGACTTGCTCAACTCTATTAGGCTATCTAGAAGAAGGAAGAAACAGTCAGCTGGCTTATTTTTCACTACATTAACTCCATGAAATGATAAGGCATTATTTAAATAAGTATGAAGAATTCACTAGAAATGATGCATCAGTTCAGAAAAAAAGGTAAAAAAATTCAACAGAAAACAACATGGTTTGTTAAAATCCTTCCTAACCACAATACAAATGCATATAAGTAAAATAAAAATACCTTTCAATTCTTCAAATGTCTCTTGCCTTTGCTTCTCATTACCATACTGAATAAAGCACTGGATCACCCGGGTTGAATCATGTGCAAACGCCAGCTGAAGGACAGATATTTTGTTACTCTAGGCCATTCAAAAGGCAGCATGCACTATAATTATTTTAATGTATGTGCTCTCTGATATAGCTTCTTCCCACATGTAATGCCAATTATAAAATTAGCAAAGCAGTTACCTGCTTATAACAAACCAAGACTTAGGGGTCTTTACCCCTTCACAAGTACTCTATCAAAGAAAATACAGACAACAGCTGCTGACAATTAAGGACAAGCATTAAAGTTTCCCATACTGAAATAACACCATTAAATGGTATCTCCATTTTGTTCCTCTTCTTCATAATTTCAGAGTAAGTATGATGAAACAGTTCCACTTCAGCACGGAATATGAAAAGCTCAACATGCTCCTCGCTGCAAATTTATACAATTCAAGAATAAAGCAGAAAGACTGTTTAGTATGATTAAGCATGAGGACACTAGCTTCCCTAGAAAATTGCAAAGCAACAGTTGTGACTAATCAAACATCTGAGCTCCTGAACCCCAGCTAACATCAAATTTCACAGGACTAAAGCTACTCAGCTACTTTTACAACAGACAAAGCATCCCAGGACTACTGTCCTGAAATACAGGTGCTAAATGCAGTCTTTCAATCCAATTTTTATTCTTTTTACTCATAGTTTCACCATTTGTTAAAGAAGAATTCGTGAATTTGCGCACTATGCCATTAGTATTTTCTTACATTTTTAATTTTCCCATGAAGAAGCTTCTGTAGTTCATTCATCAGCTTTTCTCGTTTCTCCTTATTGCACTTCTTCCTACAAGCAAAAAAAATCTAGTAAAACAATTCTAATTGAGGAAGCAGCTTTTTTGTAGTATGATTCACTTATATCTATAAATTAAGAAGCATTACAGTACAACTAAAACCAGGCTGGCTTCTGCCAATCCAAATTTATACTGTCATTCATTAACCCCGTACAGAGATGTGGTTAAGCGGTTTCAGTCATGGAAATCGAATCAGAATTCCACACTTTAACTTTATTCTTTTTTTGAGTAAAAATTTCAAAAATATTTTTTGAAACATAAACTCAAATTTGCAGTCAGATTTGATTACAGGTCCAAAAGTCTGTAAGCATGCAAAGCACAAACACTCAGAAGAAGCAAAATTAACTTTTCTTGCAGACATGGGGCACCAGTTTTACAACTACATCCTCAGACAGACCCTTCACATAAAACTCATGCATTAATCCCACTGCAGGATCAGGGTGAATCAGTGGATTTCAGTGCTGAAAAAACCCAAAAAATGCAATTTCTTAAGCAATTACTCACAAATTTATGAATTTTAGCCTAAAATACAAGTTCAATCCAGACATTCCTAGGACCACAGGTTACCATACTCTGTTTAATCTACCTACAAAATTGCATGCAATGTTATTGTTCACTCAAAGAGATTCAGTTTGGAAATACAGTTTTATGTAATTACAAGATGAGAAAGATGGTATTCTGGCAATTTATGACTAGAAGTCAACAGAGTGGAAGAAAAAAAGTCATTACCTTCTCATGCTTTCCCATATTTGTTTAGATTTTACAATTATGTCATAATTACTTTTATCATTAATTTGTCTGGTTTGCTTTAACTCTTTCCTTTTCTTTTTGAAGTCATTCCAATTTGGCTTCTTAGAATCTGACCCTTAGGGAAAAAAAATATATTTTCCACAGTCAATAAATAAAAGAGCAGCAATAGAATTCTTTACCAGTCTAAACTCTGGCAGTTCTATGACCTGAATTACTAACAATTCAGGGCCTTTGCCTGCAGTTACCCAGCTAGCCATAAATCTTGAATAAGTATGTTAAGATAGTAATCTAGACTACTGGGAGAACAAGGCAAACAATTCGTTTTCCTCAAAACTGTCACAGGATGCATCACAAATCCCTTAATAGCTTGAAAATTGACTGAAGATGTACTTAGCAGCTATGGCTACCCCAATAATTCTCCTGTTTTAGTTTACTTGTAATTCATGCACACCTTATCCCTCTCCCAAAAGGAGAACCCAAACTCAAAGATACATATCTGAAAACTCTATAAAAGAAAAGAAGTTAAACCCTTTTTACATGCCTAATCTTTTTACTCAGTCAAATTCCTTAAGCATGGTATTGTACTATACAACCCTCTACACTGCCACACAACAAGATGGGGCAAAATAATGGGCCTTTATAAAAGGGCCACAAATTATGCATTAAAGACACCATTCAGAATTTGTATCGCTTAAGGCACTGTTCACTGGTTTTTAGCAGCATGTACTTAACTGTTTTACCCATTCGAAAACTCATGTTTTCCTTTTTACGAAGCATATTGTTGATTTTTATATCACTCTCCTAAAGCAACAATCACAAGAAAAACTTGTAATGCTTTGGGAGCAGTGCAATACACAGAGGCTTTCATTTATTCTTATGAACAACATTTAAAGGTTTGCTGTGGGTTTACTTTTTTTTAAAGGAGGCTAACAAAAACATTCTACTGTTATTAGATTTTCAGACATCCAGTGCATATTCCATGTGAAGATGTGAAGCCATTCTGCAAACATGCAAGAACAGCAGTAATAAAATTCTCGACACAATCTACTGTCCTTCAAGCAAGTGACATATTTCTGCAGAACTTCAGAACCCCTCATTTAAGATCTCACTTCTCATTTTACAGCACTGATTAACTGCCGCAGTAGAGCTTTACTTTAGAGGAGAGGATGGGAAAGGATGAAGATCTCAAGCAGAAGGAATTAATTTGAAAAAGAAATCCATTTAACATGATTATACCAGACAACTATTTAGGCTTTCTGTATAAACATCAGAAAGAAAAAAAGCTGTAAAACATAAAAGCAGTGTTAACACCCATTATGCTTTTTTTTCCTCTTAGAGGATGTGACCTGATAGTCTGGACCACAGAAAGGAAATAATGTAAAGGATAATCAACTTTGTTTCATGAATTTCTGTTCCAAAGCCTATAGCAAGTACTTTTAGAACAGTCCAAAACACAACATGGAAAGCTCTGAGTTTGCAAATCATGTGTAACAACTGCCAGTTTCTAGCTGACCACTAAACGCTGCCATTAAAATAAACAGAGCTTTAGGATGGTATGACAATTTTAAAATTTGCTACTTTGTCTTTACTTTTGGCTTCCAAGAAAACTCCAAACTGCTGATTTTCATGACTTGACTAAGCCTCAAGCTTAGTAAAGTGATTTTTCCCACAGCAAAGATTAAACAGGAAGTTAACCTGGAGTTATTCAGCCAATTTGGAAAGACAGAGAGAAAGAGGAAAATCTAGATTAACAATGTGTTTTCCAAAACCTGGTTTCCCTTGATATCCAGGCTTAAAAATCTGCTCACCTCCCTCTTCACCATCCTGGCGTTTTCTCTTCTTTGCAAACTTTTCTGGTTGCTGTTTATTCTTGAATTGTTTGACAGTAGTTTTTCCAGGTCTTAACTGTCCTTTAACAAATTTCTTGGAAATTAATTTTGGCTTTTCTTCCTCATCTCCTTTGTTAAAGACTTTCTTTGGTGGACCTGAATCTATTAACCAACACAAAAGAAATCAAAATGCTATCACATAGCCACTGTTCATTCAAAAAAAAAAAAAAAAAGATTAAAAATTACTGTAACAAGAATTAAACTTCTCTCTAATAACAATTCTGTATTTAACAAAAATTCGTATGTGCTTCTCAAGGCTGGAGTTTTCACTGCAGCTCCTGGGTGTGTATGTTTTCTCTAGGGAAGTTCTGCCCAGGCATTATCTTCTGGGCAGCAGTGTAGCAGCTCAGGCATAAAAAAGATTATTCCATATTAACAATTTCACCATCCTCGACATCAAAGTCATGAATCCCCAAATCCCCACTCTTTTCACAGATCATGATCACAGCTGTTTCAGCATCATCTGTTCTGAGGCAGCAGTGAAAGGCATTTTCTCAACCCTAACCCACAGCAGGTTCCCATCTAGCCTCACCTCTCAGATAATTTTGTCTTAATGTAGGAATGCCAAGTCTAGAATCAAAAGATTATCAACTTCAAATTTTTAACTGAGAATATTTTAGGCGAATCAGAGATGAAGGGCTTGCAATGCAACCTGCTTAAAGCATTTCAGCAAATCACTGGCTCATACAGTCAGTACAGTTTTGAACACAAGACAGAGTTAAAGAACGGCCGGGGCTGGGAGGCACTCTCGAAGTCATCTGCCTCCAACCCTCCTGCTCCGACAAGGCCACTCAAAACAAGGACCACATCTGGGTGGCTTCTGACTGTCTCCAATGTGGTAAACTCCACCATCTCCAGGGACAACCTGTGCCCATGTGCAGTCCCTCCTGGAGTAAAAAGTTTTCCTTATACTGAGAAGGAATCTCCTGTGTTTTAATTTGTGCCCACTGTTCTCTGGTGGGCACAAATTAAAAGACAGTAGACAGAGCCAGACTGGGCACTGGACAGTAGACAGACTGTCACTGGGCACTACTGGAAAAAGTCTGGCTCTGTCTTTGAACTCTCCCTTCAGACACTGTGCATACTGAGCAGATCCCCCTCAGCATTGTCTTCTCTCTGGGACAGGCTGAACTGACCCAGATGTCTCAGCCTTTGCCACCAGAAGAGATGCCCTGGTCCCTTCATCACTTTTGCAGCCCTTCACTGGGCTCTCTCCAGTATCTCTGTATCTCTGTTGCACTGAAGAGCCAGAGCTGGGCTACAGAACTTGAGATGAAGCCTCACCAGGGCTGAGGAGAGGACAAGTGCACAGCCCTCAATCTGCTCCTAATGCAGCCCAGGATGCAGCTAGCCACCAGAGCACACTGCTGGTTCATGTCCAGCTCCAAACACCAGGAGCCCCTGGGCCTTCCCCAGTATCTTCCAGTGCATGATGGAGCTGCTCCCTTCACGCTGCAGGACTTTGCCCTTTGCTCCTTGAGGAACTTCACCAGGCTTCCCATTCAATTGACCTGCTGACATTGCCCTGGCGGGCAGCACAACCCTCTGGTGCATCTAACACTCCTTGCAGTTCTGTGCCACCTGTAAATCTGAAGATGTCGCACTTTGCCCCATCATCTAGGTCCTCCGTGAAGCTGTTGAACTAAATTCGACCTTGCACCCATTCCTGCGGTCCACTGCTCATCAGTGGTCTCCAAAGAGCACACCAGTCTCTGGACCCAGCCGTTCAGCCGGTTTTCTATCCTCCTCACCAACTGCTCCTGCAGCCCTTAATTCATCAGCACCTCTGAGAAGGTTTCAAAGGAGAGAAGACACTGTCAAAGTCTTACTGAAGTCCAGGTAGGCAAAACCCACTTCTTTTTGCTCATCCGCCAAACTAATTGTTTCAAAACATGAATTTACCACGAGAGAAAAGATAAAGAACTCCAAGCATGCCAGTACACAACCATAACCATTAAGTCAAGGCTCCTACTGACGACCCTTCGCCCTCTTACCATTATCTTTTTTGAATCTCCTTTTCCCGTGCGGCACTTTTCCACGAGGTCCTTTCCCACCCTTTCCCACAAACTTCTTTTTACCCCTGCTCTCCATCCCGGCAACACTGCAAACGGAGCAAGAGACAACATTACTGCACCGCCGCGGCTCCCCCGTGAGGGAGCGACAGCCTGCGCCTGCTGATCAACACCCATGGCCAAGTCAAACCACCACAGCGGACGGTGGGGTACCGGAGGCCGCGCACATGCAGGCAGGCTCGGCCCGGCACACCCACAGTCCCCGCTGTCCCGATCGCCCGGCCCCGGCCCGCCCGCTGTCCTCGCTGTCCCGGCCCCGGCACACCCGCGGTCCCGCTGTCCCCGCTGTCCCGGCCCCGGCACACCCGTAGTCCCGCTGTCCCCGCTGTCCCGGCCGCCCGCCCCGGCACACCCGCGCTCCCGAGCCCGCCGATCTCACCGCACACGTGTGGCCCGGCCGCGCCTGCCGGCTGCGTGTCCCGGGCGCCGCTCTCCATTGGCCGCCGCGCTGCAGCCGCGCGACAGTGCCGCGCTGGCGTGCCGTACAGCGCGCCGGGGCGTTCCCGTGCCGCAGGGCGCGACAGGGCGGGACAGGCGCCGGGGCCCGGGCGGGACAGGCGCCGGGGCCAGGCCCGGACAGGCGCCGGGGCCCGGGCGGGACAGGCGCCGGGGCCAGGCCCGGACAGGCGCCGGGGCCCGGGCGGGACAGGCGCCGGGGCCCGGGCGGGACAGGCGCCGGGGACAGGCCCGGACAGGCGCCGGGGACAGGCCCGGACAGGCGCCGGGCTGCGGCCCTGCGGAGCGGGACCTGCCGGGCAACGAACCTCCGTGAGCCAGCATTGTGCCTGTGTCGCCAGTGCTGTCCTGGGAGCATTGGGAACAGTATTCCCAGCAGGTCCAAGGAGGTGATCCTTTCCATCTGCTCAGCCCTGCTGAGGCCACACCTGGAGTGCTGTGTCCCAGAACTGGACACAGCACTCCAGCACACGAGAGACATGGAGCTCCTGGGTCTGACAGAGAGCAAGAGAGGTGACTGAGGGACTGCAGCATCTCTGAGGAGGAAAGACAGAGAGAGAGAATTCTGTTCACAGAGTCATAGAATGTGCTGAGTTGGAAGGGACCCAGAAGTATCATCAAGTCCCACTCCTGATGCTGCACAGATACCTCCCAGAATCACACCATATATCTGAGATCGTTGTCCAAATGCCTCCTTAAATGCCTCCAACAAGTTTGGTACTGTCACCACTTCCTTGAGGACCCTATTCCAGTGCCCAGCCACCCTCTGGGTGAAGAATCTTTTTCTGCTGTCCAACCTAAACCTCCCCTGACACAAGTTCTGGCCATTCCTTCAGGTTCTGTCACTGGTCACTACATGTTCCTCCTCTCAAGATGTACTTATTAGCATAGGAAATTTTTTTCTGTTGGGATTTTGTGTGGTAATTTTAGAGGAAGTATTATGTTCAGTTCTGTGCTATTTCCTGAACTCAGGTGTATTTAATGCTTTGTGGCAATATCCTCCTTTATTAATGCTTTTATGAGTGTTTGATTAATGTACATTTTAGGATCTCCGTAGTGTTAGCTGTATCACCTCAGCATAGAAAACTACCCATAACTCTGAAAACGAGTCTCTGCTTCCCCTTGTACCACTGAAGAAATGCTAAAGATTGGGATTTCTTCACAGATACTCACAAATGTTTACTGTAGAAAAAAAATCAAATTAAAAATAGCCATTCAAAGTAAAAGCTTGACACTGACTTTTGTTCAGAGGCCATTAAACATAAGATTTATTATCTTAAGTTCCATTGAGCCATTGGGCATTGCTTTGTTGGCAGTAGTTTGGAATCGTGATCCATTGGATATCTGACTACAGACTAACCAGTTACATGAGGAACATCTAAAACCTCCTGCAAAAAATGCTGAAGTCCCAGCAAAATTGGGCTGAAGTTTCTGTTTAGTGTTGTGAGATCACATGCCTGAGAAATGGCTAACCTGGGGAGGGGCAGCCACTGAAAGATATTTTTATACTTCCCACTCCCTCTCCTTTGTTTTCTTGACTTTTGCTTCTTTTTCTTCTGTAAATATGTGCATCTGGGTGTCACTAAAGTCAGTGTGGGTTCAACCTGGTGAGCTGAACCTGAGCAGTTAATAGGTATTCAGTGCTTTCTTGGATGCTTACAGTGAGAAAGCAATTTTTCTGCCTAACTCTCCTGTTGACATGTTGTCCTCTGTCCTGCTGACTCTCCAGCTACACTGTCACAATGCATCTTTCCCCAGTTTTAGCTCTCATCTGATCAATGCACACTTGTAAATATGTATGTTTTCTAATTATGAAATGTAGAAACATGTATCTCACGTGCCAGGGCTTAAGGAAGAATAAAATGCATGCAGTCTTGAGACTTACTCTTCCAACCTCTAAATGCCTTTAGTTCCCTCCCTCTTTTTTTAGGTTGTTTTTTTCAATCTTGGAAAAAAAAAAAAGAAGCAAGCACAACATGTAGAAACTTAGTTAAGCAAATTAACACCAAGCAAATTAACACCATAGTTATTTCACTGCAGTTAGATCTAGATGCATCAAGATGGTTTTTTGATATCACAGTTGTCATAATTATTGCAAAGAATTCTGTGGGTCTAGCACACGCAACATGCAGTGAATCACTGGTTCTCTTAAACACATTGATTTCTATACTATTCCTAAGGACAGAATAGTCTAATACCACTTCATATGGATAGACATTCAAAACAAATGCTACTGAAAATACAACTTACCATGAATCACTATGTATATATTACTGCGTGCAAAAATTTAAATGTATCTGTCTGGGGTGAATGTAAAAAAATCAACCATATGCAGTTGATAAGCCACAAAAAGCATGTCTTACTGCTGTAATTTATTGAAGATGAGCCTACTACATGACCATGAATCCAACCTGACAGTGCTGTCTGCTGCTGTTGTTTTCCTCCCTCTCATTTACTTTCTTCCTTAAAAAGATGTGAAATTTTCACACAAAATTCACAGTGTAAGGTTTTTCCCCATAGAAAAGCTGTGTACAGATTGAGACTGAAATGTGAGATCAAGACAGACATGCAAGTCACTAGGAGATAAAACAAATCTCTCAGCTGAATTCAGATTTCATGTACTGCTTTCATTATTGGCAAGGGAAACTTGCCAGGCTCTTGAGAACTGAACAATGTCTGCCTGGTATTTGGATTCAGACATTCCTGGATTTGTTGCTTTCTCATTGAGTGGTTTGAGGCCTCAAACCACCAATCTTGGTACAGACTAAATTTGGGAAGGATAAATAGTCAACTATGTGACATTGCATTAGAAGTCTCATTCTACTGCTTGTGCAGGGTAGAATGATATTTTCTGTTATAATTCAGAGGCAGCACCCCACATAAAGCAGTATTTTTTATAACTGCGTAACAAAGCAGTTGTTGTGCCATCTTAATTTTATACTAGAAATCTCTCACCTGCTGTATTAAATGCTACTAGAAATAACAAGCCAATTATTGTCTAATGTTACCTACAGTGGTTTCATGGCCTCACCCGGGAAGCTCCAGCCATTTAGAATTTCTACAGTTTTAGGGACTACTTTCCATAATGTCATAAACTATCTTTAACGATCTGCAAATGGCCGTTGACTTGGAGAAAAATCTCTGAAACTACAGCAGTTTCTTAATTATTTTGAGCAGCATGTAACTTCCTCAGAGGAGGAGGGTCTGTTTTCCTGGGGCTTTTCATTTAAACCAGCCTTTCCACAGCATTTGGAAAGCTAAAGGTTAATCATATCGTGCTAGAGGTAACACTGCAGTTATGTTTTTGGTGTTAAAATGATATCTGCATTTCTGATTTGACTCTAGCTCATTTGTTCAGAATGAGGCCATCCACATCCACTAAATGTGCTAGTGGATGGTATTACATAGTGAGAGATCTCATTAAAATCTGTTCTACAACTCTATAGATTTCTTCATTTGCTAGGTACACAAATGAAAAATAGATATTTATATAGGTTGTACTATCAAAACTTCTCACAGAGCTACAGAAAAGGTGAAAGACACACATTTCCTGTAATTTTTATCATGCTGTGCTGGGGGGAATTTACAGATATGTTCTGTTAGACTTCTATAGGGATAGAGAAGTCTCAGAACACTTAAAAAGGGTATGCAAGATGACTCTAGGTTCATGTCTCAAAATGAACCAAATTGCTGAGTCCATTGAGAGAAAATTGTAGTATTTAAAAGACTTCTGTGATGAGACACAGGATTATCCTCACACAGGGAACTACCTGGAAAGAGGTGCTGAATTTTTAAAGCATGAATGCTGCATATTGCTCAAAGATCTTCTGACATTATACATTCACATCATGAACATGATGTGGGTTTTGTTCAATAACCTCGAATACTGGTAAGAATATTTTTAAAAGTAAGACCAGTGAACCTATGCGAGCTTACTGTAAAAACAGTAAAAACAAATGCAAAGAAATAGTTCTTTCTCTATCAAATGAACTCTCAGGAATAAAACTGAGTCTGGTACAATTCAAGTTTAAATATTAGTGCAAGCTAAATTTCAGATTAAAAAAAAGAGCTGAAAGAACAATATTCCCTTCTCATGTGACTCACATACAGTGATGCACAGCTGCAAACTGATTTTATACAACACCAGTAGGTCTATTAGGAACCTCTGTTTTCAGATGCTGTATTATGATATATTCTATCCATACCTATAAATGGATGAAATAATAAAGTGCTTCTAATAAAAATATAAAATTCTACAGCTTACAGCACTAGCTGAACTAAGTAAACTTAATAAATTCCAACATATATTTTATTTTACTCTGTAGTAAAAACTATTGTAGTAAAAACTATTGGCAACTTTTTAGTATTTAATAAAGAGTTTTATGAAATTGCAAATGTAAGCACAACACTCAGCCAATGTATGTCAGAAAAATATCACTGGAATAAAGCCAGGGAATCAGTTCTCTGTGGTATTACTGAATTTGTTAAAAAAACACAATTTCAAATTTGGATTGTAAGTCTTTTCATCTTGATTTGCAGCTGTGGAAGCAAGTGTGAAACGCTGCCAAATCCACTGTTGTTTACTTTGCAAAGGCAGAGGCTTTCTTTTGCTCTTAAGTATAACATCTCAGATCATTGCCTTCAGGGATGTGAAAGGTTTCACTGTCTGGTGAAGTCCAATCTTTTCTTTTTACCTTATGCTGTAAAATTAGTGGGGAGTTGTTTTAAATCAGAAAAAAAKGTCCAGAACTCCCTCTTCCCTACTATCCATCCATGTGGTACAGAGGTAAATATTTGCATCTGGGAGACTTTGAAGCAGTGGCATAGAAGAGAGTCAGGCCGTATGTGTTGGCAGAATGTCCCACTATGGACAGGAATTAACACGTCCTAGTTTAAAACCTGTAATTTTTTAAAACCTTACAAATGCTCTGTAAATTATCTCTTGCTATTGAATGTGCCTTTTTTTTTTTTCTTTTGAGAAGTATTCTTTGCCTTTGTTTTTTCTTTCAGAGTTCTGGTAATTGTTATGGGAAGGCAGGGAATGAATGGGAAAGAATCAATTCAAAAAAGAAACTTAATGAAGCCTCACAAGGAAAGCCTATTAAATATGGTTAGTGCTGTGGCAGGATTTCACAACCGAGCACTCTAAGAACTAATGTATATAAGAACAGTAGTCAACATTGTTGAACTCAATATGGTTAATTGGCTAGCTACTATGAAAAAAACCTGTTATCCTTCACTTTCAATTTTCAAACCAGAATACCACTTCATATAACTTAGGGTGTTTCTAGATGTAACACACAACTTGAACATTTTACTTGGTGCTTTCTTACAAACGAGTCATAGCACTCTGAAAGTGATTTCTTCTTCTTTTGTTGCTTCAAAACTTACTAAAAATTTCTTTTGCTTGTAAATAAATAGACTTGTATCATCTTTAAAGTCACCCATGCAATGGGTGCTGAGAATAAGAACAGAGATTTTAGAAAACCAGTAAACTTCCTTATAATTATCCTCACAAAAAGCTTTAGACTTGAAACCACTATTAGCCAAACCAAAAATGTAAGAAAGCTAGGCACTGTCAATGTCACTGGTCAGATCTAAGGAAACTGATATTTTTTAGTGCTGCACTTTTGATATGACAATGAAAATTAATTAATTTTCATCAAACTCCATGGGCATTTGTTTTGTAGCATTACTGTGGTATTTTCCTATACATCAGAGTCAAAAATATAAAACAGGAAACAATTAATGTGTTTTCCATGGGTACTTCCAGAAAAAGAAATCAGTTCCACCAGCTGTATTTGCATATTTTTGTGCTAAATACATTATAAGAATGAGAATAGAGCACAGCCTGTTTTACTTATAAATCCTCTCTTCTTCTTCTTCTTTTGGAAGAATCGATGGCCCCTTCCTCCTGCTTGTTTTGATCTGTAATTAACAGCTTCTCTTACAAAATATGCTGCTGTAAACACCTAATTAAGGTCCCTGCTCAGCTGGAATGGATTACAGCAGGTAGATTTTTTTTCCTCTGTTTGCATTTAAAACAGAAAGGAGGTGTCCTTCATTTCCAATATATTTACTTAGCAGAGTGTATCTTGGCATACTGCTGATCCCGGCTGTCATGCATAACAAAAGGAAACAGCAAGGGATTTAAGTACACATTAGTTCAAGTAAATGTCAACTATTTTGTCACAGCACTAAATAATTACCGAAGTTATATAAAGCTTTTGTCTTTTGCTCTTTGTCACACAGCCTAAATAGAATTTTGACTTATATGAGTAACCACTGCTGATACAAAATAACAATGCCTGCACAAATACAATAAACTGTAACTGTAATAATAAGGTCAGAAACCTGTTCTTCTACAGTAGGTGTGCTTTTTTCCTGTCCTACAAGAGCTGACCACCACTGTAAAATACAATGGTGTATTTTAGTGAAAATAATTTTTCTTACCTAGAAAAATTGAGAGTTCATCTTCTTTTGCAATGATAGGATATAGAATACTATTTTCTCTCTCTTCTTACCACTCAGGCAACTTCAACTTAAATCAGGATATCACAAGAAATGAAAGTTTGTCTTTAATGTGAAACATAATTCTTTACAATAGAAGTTTCATCCTTAAATAACACTCACCAAGGTGGTCCTATACTTAGTTTTCTCTTCCAAGAGATATTTCTAGAATATACTGAAAAGGTCTATAAGTGCAAAAAAGGGATAACTCGGGTATTATGGGGAGACAAATTGACTGAGATTTCAAAACGTTAAGATAAAGAACTCCCAGAGTCATAGACAGATGAAAGAACTGCTGATTAACAATTGCCTACTCCAAAACGGAAGACTTCTCAGTAGATAGTTTAAGTCAGTTCTTAAGTCTGCTGTTTTCTTAACTGTTACAACTGATGCACAATTTCTGGTTCCTTTTTTAATATTAAAAATGTTACTATCAGCTGTTAAACTAAATACAAATGCACATATGTAAATTTTCTTTTAATGTATGTACTATTATCAATTCTTGACAGTTCTAATTTCAAAGACTAATAAAAAGCAATTATCAACACAAATTAACAGAAGTGCATTTCAGAACTTATTGATAAACATCACCTCTCTTGCAGAAACATACCATAGAATCAGCACTCGCGTAGGAACATGTTAGTTCCAAGAATCACTGACATATCTGATGCATATTTTACACATCTATCAAAGACTGTTCTATTCAGGCAAGAAACAATAACTTTTGTCCAGAGATTAATCACTCAGAGAAAATAAACGGTAGGTTTCTTTGGCTTAGAGGCTGCTTTGTTTATTATAAGATAAACACATTTTAGTGTCCTCTTCTGCAATGCTCATTTGGGTAAATTGAGCTAAGACAGTATGGAAATACTTGAAAACTAAATGAAGTATAGAAAGCAAAATTACTTAACACAGGTTGTCCCTAGAAAAAGTTAGGAGTGGTCAGCCAGCAAATGGAATCTTTTAACTTAATTTTTAATTCCTTAATCACGTGTCATAATCCATATCTGTCATTGCTCACAAAGTTGCTTTTAAGTAAAGCAAACTTAATGTAAAGTCTTGTATCCCATTGCCCCAAGTTAACCCATTAATAATGAATATCTAGCTACAGAAAAAGGGTGAAGCAAGGAGATGTGTGATTTTTAAAAGAAGCAACAATTTAATTATATTATAATTGCTTTTATTGAGCAATTCATTCCTGGTCTTAAACAGAAAAAGGATCTCAGCTGAGAAATCAAAGCCAAACATGTACTTCATTCAGGATGCAAGTGTGCACTGCAATCCTAGGAATTACTCTATTCTCTAACTGAAAGCCAGGGAGCCAGAGAGCCAGAATGGCTGTGCTACAGTCAAAGATAGGCTGAAATTTATTTTAAAAAATGAGAATTTTCTCTTATGCATTTCTAGTATCAAAAGCAGTAGAGTGCAGAAGGTCACATCAGTAATCTGATGGTCTTGCCAGATTTCTGGGCAGGTTTTAGGGTCTCCATGCAACAGCAGCTGGTATTGCTACTTCAACTACTTAGCCTAAAGATAGCCAATATTGGCTGTTTTTTTCTCCAGAGTGGTAAGAAAGATTTTTTTTCCCACATTCTTCCTAACTAGGTCCCTCCCTAGATTTTACTGATAAGAAAGATGAATACTGGTGGGTGCTAAATCCAAGTGACAAAAAAAGAAAAAACGATCTTTATATATTAAAAAGGGTTGTTTCATTATATAGAAACCTGCTCATTTGGCTCCTTTCTCTTTTCCTTTCATTTGTGAATGGCAAGAGGAAAATCAAGGTCAAGTCATTTGTTTAACAGACTAGAAACAATGAGTGAAGCTAGCTGCATGTTAGGAAGACGGTTGTTCACTGTGGCACCCTCACCCAGCTCAGAGACAACACCAAGCTGGCTGGAGCCCAGTGGTGTGAGGCTCAGCAAGGCCCAGTGCTGGGTCCTACCCTTGGGTCACAGCAAGCCCAGGCAGTGCCACAGGCTGGGGCAGAGTGGCTGCAAAGCTGCCACAGGAAAAGGACCTGGGGGTGCTGGTGACAGCAGCTGAACATGAGCCAGCAGCGCCCAGGGGGCCAAGAAGGCCAATGGCATCCTGGCCTGTGCCAGCAATGGTGGGGCCAGCAGGAGCAGGGCAGGGATTGTCCCCCTGTACTGGGCACTGGTGAGGCCACACCTCAAATCCTGTGCTCAGTTCTGGGCTCCTCGGTACAAGCAAGGCATTGAGGTGCTGGAGTGTGTCGAGAAGAGCTATGGACCTGTAAAGGGTTCTGAATACAACTCTTATGAGGAGCAGCTGAGGGAACTGGGGTTTTTAGCCTAGAGAAAAGGAGAGAAGGCTTGGGGGGACCTTATCACTCTCTACAACTGCCTGAAAGGAGGCTGTAGCCGGGGGGGTTCAGTCTCTTCTCCCAGGTAACAAGTGACTGGATAAGAGAAAATAACCTCAAGTTCTCATGGGGAGGTTTAGATTGGATATTAAGAAAAAGTTCTTCATAGAAAAAATGGCCAAGCATTGGAACATGCTGTCCAGGAGAGTGGTTGAGCTACCATTCCTGGAGGGATTTAAAATTTATATGGAAGGGATGCTTAGGGACATGGTTTATTTTCCAATCTAAACAAATTGTGATTCTCTGATTCCCAATGTGTTCATATTTCTAGCCATCTGTTATTAACAGCAAAACCCGAAATATTGCATACAGTAGTTAGCTTTTTCCAGCAGCTCTGTTCACACTTGTGGAGTTAATTCCTGGCTCTTTATTCAACAGTCACTGTGCTCTGTTAAACAAGGAGGGTACTGTACCTGTAGGATTTGGGGAAGAGGGTGACAGAAAGAGAGGGAAAAACAAGAAATTAGATCCCAGACATACAAACTTACCACAACAGGTTGTCAAAAACACTCATCCATAGCTGCACTGCACAAGCTGCATAGGTTGATCCTATAAAAATATTTTGGTATCTAGAAACGCATAAAGTGTTCAGGGAAAAATTGGTTTTTTCTGTGTTCCAACCAAATGCAGGTACCCTAACTGTAAATGACACCTGTAAATGGCAGGTGAAGTGTGGCTAAACAATTATTTCCCTTTCTTTTGTCTTCCAAAAGTCCAAATTTCAGCCTTCCTAATCTTACTTTACCTTTTCACAGACACACTATACAGCACTGGGGTGTCATTATCGCCTAGAATGGACATATGGAGACATTTCACACTATGCCTCTGAAAGAACACACCCCAATCAGAAAATAGGAAGAAGGGCTGAGGCACTCTTAAACTACTTTTGCAATCTTGAGCTTTTCAGAATTGGGAGTGGATCTTATATAAATCAAAACAGGGATGAGGGCACCTCTTTCACATGTCTGTTATTTTTACTGATATCAAATAAGAAAATAAAGGTCAACCTATACCAAAATTTTGGTACTATCAATACGCAAATATGGATTTGATCTATATTCCAAGCAGTTCCAGTATGAAATCTGAAATGAAAAGATACATGCTTGAAGTAATCTTCTTCAAGCACATTACCCTCTTATTAAATTAATTGAAAAGTTTCATAGGTATCTTTGCTTCTATGTTACACAAGGGGAAACAGAAAGGAAGCTCATCTCCTTGTCCCAGAAGTGTGGTCTAGTTACAAAACCATGGTCAAGCCTTCTAACTTTTCAAGAAGCACTTTGAAAGGGTAACTTTGAATCTTTGTCCTCATTGTTACATCATCATAGAAATCCGAAACTATAACAACATTTTTCAACGTGGATAAATTAGTCTAGACCCTTCTGCCAATATTCCTTAATAGTAATAAATTCTGCGTGACTAGTCCCAAGCTAATTGTATAAAAAGAAAATGTCCAGCTGGCTGTGTGTCTTAAAGATACCTTAGAAGACATCCTTAAGGAAAGAACTCAAATGAGCACCACAGAGAATATCAAGTGACACCAATAACTGAAAGTGATTGTTACCCCTTTTCCATATGTTTGCTATACTGTACTAGCACTGACCACCACAAGCCATGTTCCCTAAGCATCATGTTTTTGTGGTTTTTAAATATGTACAGGGATGGCTACTCAATCCCTTCCCTGGGTAGCCTGTTCAAAAGCTTGACAAGCCTTTTGGTAAAGAAATTTTCCTAACCTAGACCTTACCTGGAGCAACCTGAGGGCTGGCTCCTTTGATCCTACTGCTTGTTACCTGGGACACCAGCCCCCACTTCACTACAGCCACCTTTCAGGGAGTTGAATAGAGCAGTAGGGTCTCCCCGGCTTCCTTTTCTCCTGCCTAACCAACACAATTTGTACCTGCTCAGGACCAAACTGTGCTGGGGATCACTCATCCCTCACACACACGGCACTGACAGTTACAGAGCCCAGGGTAGGAATCAGAGATAAGAAGATGTCTTGTTGATTTGAGGTGCAGAACTTTCTGCAAATAACTTTAACTTTGAAAGATGGGTTCACAAAAGGCATACTCTTATGCTTGCCAGTTCAATTCAGTCAAACAAGGCAAATAATGCATATTAAATATTTTTTCTTACACTTACTGGAGATTAATGAATACAAAACCCAATAATTTTTAACACAAAACTCCTTTTTTGTCAATTTAAAAACATTATGGTATACTTCCTAACTCTTCCTTTCAGAATCTGTGATTTTAACATCTTTTGATCTCCAATTGATCATTTCCTTACTTCCCTTTGATATCTTCTTGTAAACTGAAGTACTCACTTCACTTTTCCCCCTCATCTTTTTACCTTCTCTATGTATTGTTCCACTTTTCTATTTGCTTTCATGTCTTCTTGTCTCTCCTGTCAAAATAGATACACAGAACATTGTGTGAGTACCATTTACAGGAGCAAAATATAGGCTCTTCAGAAACATTAAAGAAGCAAACTTTCAACACTTAGAGGAGCAACAGAAGAAAAATTTCATCCCAGAATAAGATTTTTTTTAAACAATCCTCATGTTTAAATATATTCCATTTACATATTTTTCTTCCAAAGCCTTTCCAAGCAGATGTTTGAGAACCATGTAGTGCTTGCACAAAGAACCTAATTATGGTAGAAGGCTTAGTGAGGGATTACAAAGAGTGGGCTTAGGATGCTTTGCATCTATGTGGTGCCTCAATAGAATTTGCATTTCAGACTGGAATCAAAATGGCCTAATTCTGAGTATGAAACTGCCCAGGCAGACTCTCTGGAATAGTCACACCATCAGGACAGCTTGAAAGCAAAACCAAGAATTTGCATTTACCTAAACCACCTGCTTTGGAATGATCTCCTGGAGTAGGGTTGTACTTTCCAAAACTCAAGACCACTTGGGAAAAATGTTACCCTCTTCTTTAAAGTAAACCAGCAGAAAAATTATTCACCCAAGAAAGGACAGTGCTCACCAGGGTTCAAATTTATTTGTCCCTGACTTACTTTCACAAGCTGCTTTAACAGTAATTTCACTTACTGGTAAAAAATCAAAACAACAAACCTCATCTTGCCTTCTGTTTGAGCTTACCTAATATCAGCTAGATCTTGTGAAGTATTTCTTGCCAGGCTGACGTCTTCCTTAGTACCAAGCTTCTGTTCCTGATCCTTCACCTTCTCCCTGAGAAGTTAACCAGACTGGATTTCTCTTCATTACGCCCTTTTGACCACCTCTCTGTTGTGTTCTCATGGCTTTTCTCTGCAATCTTGCATTGGATTTAAGTGGCAAAGTCTTGTAAAGGGAGACAAGGTAGAACAGCACAGCTGGCTTCGGTGAGAAGACACCAGAAGAGAGACACTGTTTCTTCCCTCCAGGGACCTAGCTCTGCTTAGCAACTTCAATAGATGTGGCTGGCTCCTGCTTTTCTACCATGATTGCCCTACACTCCAGCAGGTGAACAAGGCTGTAGCAGCCAGACTGATGAGATGAGACTGGTACAGGATTTACCAAAGCCATGGAGATTGGCCTGTGGGGCTGAGAACCCCACAGGACCATCATTCCCTGTCCACTTCAAATTGAATGTCCTTGGCTACACACCCCAGATGCCAAAACCATCCTTGTCAGTGTGGGCCCAGAACAGAAACAGAAGCCATAAACAGCAAGGACACGGAGTCTGCCAGATGGTGTTACTGTAGCTGGCATGGCCAGCATGGACTGTGCTGCATCTGTGTTTCACTGTGCTTTGTGCAGGAAGGCTGACACTGCTTGGGAGCACTTGGTTTATTGGGCTTGCACTTGGGCTTACACTTTGCTGCTTACCCATCACAGCTGTAACTGGATTGGATCTTCAGCACCCAAACCCATGCATACTGCTCTCTACTGAATGTTTTTTGGAAAGGACCTGTTGGCAAACTGATGCAGAGAGCAAGGTGTCAGTGAACTTTCCAAAGATGCTGTGATTATACCCCATGGGGTATTATTCCTGTGAGCTTTTAACAGGCAGTGCTGAAAGCCAAATGTTGCTACCTTCCATAAGACCTGCACACCCTCATCCTACCAGCAGAGAATTCACTGGGGCCTGTCGGGAATGTCCAGTCCCAATTTCTGCCTCCCTTCCTGCTTGGAACTTTAATGGATTGTGAGGCATCGGCATAGGCTGTCTAAAGAAGCTGTTCTATCCCTGGAAGTGTTCAAGGCCAGGTGGGATAGAGTTTCGAGCATCCTGCTCTAGAGTAAGGTATTCAGGCAGGGGAGTTGAATCTAGATAATCTTTATAGTCCCTTCCAACCCAAAGAAGTCTATGATTCTATGATGCTACATTGCCCCTCCACTGTCCATGCCCTAAGGCCGCTGTGACCAAAACACTGAACCAGCTGCTCTGTGACATCAGCCCTGGGGCCAAAGGCACTGCATTAGTTGGTGGCTGCACTGAATGAGCCCTCACTCCTTGCAGCATATGCCAAGGCAGTGATGCATTTGCTGTGCCTCGTCCTACTGGCCATGTGTAGGTCTGTGCTCAGCACATGGCACACCTGTGGGTAAGTGGCCTCAGGCTCTTGGAAGTAGTTTGGACAACATTTATGGGGTGTTCCCTGTCCCCTCTGGCCACACTACAGTTTTGTGAGCTCCATGCAGGAGCTTCAATTCCTTGACAGTGCCCAAGCTGCAGCACAACTTGTCTGTGGAGGCTTAAGAAGAAACACAGACAGACACATGCCCCATGGGATTCCCTGGCTCTGCTGTCCATGCAAACAATGCCATGTGGGGAGGGAAGTTGGCTGACCTTCAACCTGAGCAGCAGCAAGCCATCAAGCAATGACTTTCTGTTTACAGAGGGACCTGTGGTCTCTGGCCCATGGCTGCTTCCTATGGCTCCATGGCTTATGACTATGACCCCATGGCTCCAGACTACGGTGAAGTGCACATCATTGGTGGCACAGATGCCCAGCCAGGAGCCTGGGCTGGGATTGTCAGCATCCAGGATCCCTGGGAACCAGGCACAGGGCACATCTGTGGAGGGTCCCTCATCAGCACAGAGTGGGTCCTCACAGCTGCCCACTGCTTCATCAACGCCAGGTAGGGAGTAGCAGGGAATGGGTCTATCTCCACTACACCAGCAGGTACCCTGTTGGCAGCACCATGGCCTACTCCCATCCTGTCTCCCTGCAGTATGCCCAATGTCTGTGCACTGCAGACCCCAGCTCCTCAAGAGAACACTCTGTGATCTTTCCACTGCTTCCTAGAAGCCTCTAGGTCAATGTTCTCGGAGCCTAAGTCATGCTAGGGCAGTCATACACACTGCTTTCTCCTCTGACTGGCAAAGCAGAGGACAGGGAACTCCTGTGCTGCTGCAGCACATGGCTCTGCTCCCCCTCACCTCCTTCTCCATGTCCTTCTTAGGAACACCAGCACATGGCATGTGGTGGCTGGGGCTACCCAGTTGACTCAGCTGGGCCCTGAGGTGCAAGTGCGCCAGATTAAGCAGCTGAGGGTTCATGAACACTATATTCCTGGTGAGGAGAGGAACAACATTGCCTTGCTGAAATTGGACCAGCCTGTCGTGTGCAACCACTATGTACAGCTGGGCTGTGTGCCTGACACCACACTGAAAGTGTCGGAGCTGAAAGCCTGTTACATTGCTGGCTGGAGTACTACTACTACAAGAGGTGGGTTCCTAAAAGGACACATGCCGTGAGGGCAAACTTGACAGGTAAGGGAGATGAGCTGGGCTTCCCAACAGCAGAGGCCAAAGCCAGAGTCAGGCTGTAGGATGTCTGCCTCTGGAGTGGTAGTCCTGGACCACTCTCCAAAGCCAGACAGAAGGGGAAAAGCAGAGAAACATGGTATTTGCCTAGGGAACCCCAGGGAAGCCCTAGGGAAGGACTTCATCCCCCAACATGAGAGGGGAATGGCCAAGGAACTGGCCATTGATCATTTCTTTCTGTGCTCACAGCTCAAAGACCAAGTGATGTGTTGCAGGAGGCCAAGGTCCACCTCATTGATGTCCAGCTCTGTAACAGCAGCCTCTGGTACACAGGGGCCATCCACACTCAAAATCTGTGTGCTGGTTACTCAGTGGGTGGCATCGACCCCTGCCAGGTAGGAGCGTGAGACAAACCACTCAGCCCCCAGCAGCATGGGCAGCCTCAGCAGCACCACCCCAACACAGCCCAGGGCCTGCTTTGCAGCCAGTCACTCACAGTCCCAGCTGCCCACCACTGTTAGGGCTTCCCTCCCCTTCCCCATTTGCAGGTCCTTGCCCAGTGCCCCCATTGTCCCAGGGGCATTACACTCAGAAAGCATATCTAGTGCTCTTGGCAGTCCAGAGGTTCAGATGCCAACCCTGGAACATCCACGCTCTGCACACCCAGGATTACTGTGCAGACACAAGAGACAGCCCTACCATACAAGCCCCTCACCCTGCTCCCAGCCAAGGTTCTGGAGGCTCCAGCATATGGGCTGAGACTTTCTCTACCAGGTATGCAGCTCTGTCAAGGGCTGTGAGAGAGAAGGAGACAGCTCTAGTGCTGGCAGCAGCTACCCAATATTACCTTATTCCTCTCTTGCTCCACTGCAGGGTGACAGTGGTGGCCCTCTGGTGTGCAAAGATAACAATGCTGCCTTCTTCTGGCTCGTTGGTGTGGCCAGCTGGGTGAAAGGCTGTGCAGGAGCAAACCAGCCTGGCGTCTACACCTCTGTACAGCACTTCTATGACTGGATCCTGGTCCAGATAGACCCACAGACAGAGAGAAGGGCATCAAGACATTCTATGACTGCCCTAACCCCTCCTCAGAAGCCAAGGCAAACACCAGCATCATCGGACAGGTTTAGCTCCTGCCCATTTTCACTCCAGAAGCTGGTGGAATTTTTTACTCAGGCGCAAGAACTCCTTCAGGTCCTAAGGAGAAAACTGGCTAAAGAAGCAGGATGAACAGGATCTGGTGCAGGCTGCAGTGGACCATGACCATTTCCTTTTGGGGCAATGTCTGCTGATCCAAAGGCAGCCTCAGTGTCTAAGGCCTGCCCTATCCTGCTCATGCTTCTCCTTTGTGTGCATGCAAATCCTGAATCTGACTGACTTGTGGAAATAAAGTTGTCTGGTTTCACTGTTAACGGTGTTTTCAGTCCCATTCAGTCTCCCATGCCAGGCAAGGATTTCCACACCTGGTACATGCAAAATCAGGCTGAGGACAGACATCAGGCTCAACAGAAAATAACCAGTCTGAAGGACTGAAACTCCGCTTGGTGAGAGAAGAGGGCAAGGGTGCAATAGAAGAAGGGAACACAGGTCACAGAGCAATAAGGGGCTTACAGATCCTAGAAACACCACTTGGAAGTCTAAAGTGTCTTAGGCTGCCTACTGGTGGGACAAGTCTGTGTTCCCTAGCGCACAGTGCACTAGGGAAAAAGTGGAATCTTTCATGGAGACATGGTTCATAGAAAGACCCAAGCTTTGCACCAAGGACTGGGTAAGGAACTTGACATCCAGTCACAGACAGAATATGGATAAATTTCAATTAATTTCTGTATTGTTATTTGAGGAACATGCTGTGCTTATGAATATAGAGTAAAGGTGTGTTCATGTTTCACTAGAAAACATCCAATCCAGATCACCTTGGAAGGCAGAAAAGGACTGGACTGTGCTCATATTCCTGGAAGAGGGTGGTTATGGATATTTGGGTGCTAGTAAAGGCATTGCTCTGTCTATGTCAACCTGGTTTGTTGTTCACAGTAACTGGGTAAGTCTCTATGTCTGTTTCTGTGCCATTGTACCTGGCTCTTCGGAATGCACACAAGCACAGACACACAATTTTGTCCTTTAGGAAGCAGAGCTAACAAATAGTTCAGAGCTATCAGCTACCATAGACATTACTCATCTCTGATGTTACTTCCAAACATGAATTATCGTACCAGCCAGGCAAAGTTTATCCATCTCAAGAAGACTCATTGTATATAAGCCAAGTTGAGAATTCCTTGTTATTGTTATGAAATGCAGAATGAGTAACAAATTGCCATTATTATGGTAATGATATCATAACTAGTGGTTCTTAAGTAAAATAGTAACTTTGAGTAATAGAAGAACTATAGGGCTGAACAGTGCTGAATTTTCATTGCTGAATTTTCATGTGCTATGCACTGAGAAAGAAAATTCCTTTAGGAAAATTATGACTAAGACCTTTTCAAGAGCTTGCCTTTCTTAGCAGCTCTCACTTTCCTTTCAAGTCTCATAAATACATGCAGTGTGAGTTGTGAAAAACATGATGACAATCAGTTTTCCTAAAGCAGATTGGTATGATTGCTCTAACATTTTATTGCAGTATAAGGATGGAAAATTTCAAGCAGAAAAAAAAAAATCTAATAATCCATTCACAGGAACCATAAGCCACCATTATCCAGCAGTATCACTGAGATGTCTCTATAATCCAAAATCCATAGCAGTAAGAGTGATGCTAGACTGCATTTTCCTTAAGAAACTGCATTTGCACTATAAACACTTGGCACATCTTTTTGAGGATATCTTATTACCACAGGAGATCATGATCAACACTTCACACCTTCTTGTTTTTTGAAATGATACTAAACAGTAACTTGCAGACTAAAATTACTAAGATATTATGCACTTGCCAGAGATGATTGTTCCTTGCAGCTTGATGATTTTTGTGTGTTTCCTACAGTATATTTTCTTATATTATACACTTATATAATGGCATTTCTGTTGGACATGAGGAACAATATGTAATTACATGCTCTTCTGTTGTAATTTGAACCTCTGAGCACTGTGTTAGTAATGATATTTTCTTTATGCACTGTTCTTTTGTAGCTTTCTTCAAAATTAATTCTTTCCCCAATTTCTTTAGGGAATCTTACTTCAAGCACGGTCTCTACTAAATACTGTTAATTTAAACAACCAGACCTGAATCATAAGAAAGGTTAAAGACGAAGCATGAGAGCAGTAAGATTTATTATTTTTTCTCTCACACTACATTTGCCTTCACTCTTGGACAAGTCTCTCAACTGCCTTTCTAGGGTATAGTTATATATATACTTAGCAGCAGGACAAAACATAGCTGCTGAGAATAAAATCTCAGCCAAAACTGGGACAAATGCAATACATTAATTAGCTGTTCTTGCAACAGTGAACAGTGGGAATTCAGAACTGGAACTTAAAAATAGGATTAATTTAAGGTGCAAAAGTACCATGTTTTAAAGAAAAAAAACCTGCAAAGAAATAAAACATGCTACATCCTTCAGTAACCCACACTGATAATAAACACGCTCAAAAACCAAGCAGTTTGAACCAGACTATTTCGTGTCATGACATAATTGCAATCTGAGATGCCTACATACTTTCACTGTATAACCAAGTATCAAAAGAGGCCTTTAAGTTTTACAGTGCTTTTGGTACAGGCATGTAGCAAATGGCAGAGCTGAGGAGCAATGTGCTCTGTTGACATGTAAATGGTGATACTGAGCCAGAAAAATAAATAGTTAAGAATAAAGACATAGAGTAAGGAGATAAGAAATTCATAGTAAAACCAAGAATGAGATACTTTTTTAAGAAAAGTGTCTTATTTTTGAAATGACAAACTCTCATTTAGCACAGAACAAGACAATAACGTGAAAAACATCCCTGGTTCAAATGTTCCTTGTACTGGAAAAGTGTATTTAGCACTTGTGCACTGACATACACTTTCTTTTCTGAAATGTCCTGCTGTTTGTGTTAGCATCTTTTTCTAAAACTACAGTGACCCTGTTTCCTTACTGATGGATCTTTACCAACAGTAGGATCCCATGGGGTATTCTACTGTCCAGTAATTAGTTTGAATGTCTTTGCACAGCGGCTCCAGGTATGGTCCCTGATTATCTTTTCTACTCCCATCTTCATAGAATCACAGAATTGACTAGGTTGGAAAAGACCTTTGAGATCATTGTGTCCAACCTATGACTGAACACCACTTTGTCCACTAGACCACGGCACTGAGTGCCACATCCAGTCTTTCCTTAACACCTCCATGGATGGTGACTTCCCCATATTCCTGGGTAGCCCATTCAAATTCCCAATCACTCTTTCAGTGAATAAATGCCGCCTAATGTCCTCCCCCCCTAACCTAAACCTCCCCTGGCACAGTATAAGGCTCTGTCCTCTTACCCTGGCACTGGCTGCCAGGGAAAAGAGCCCAACCTACATCTGGCTACACCCTCCCTTCGGGGAATTGTAGAGAGGGATGAGGTCCCCCCCGAGCCCCCTAAACAACTACAGGTCTCACAGCTGCTTCTCATTGGACCTGTGCTCCAGAACCTTCACCAGCTCCATTGCCCTTCTCTGACATGCTCCAGCACCTCAATGTCCTTCCTAAATTGAGGGACCAGGAACTGGATACAGGATTTGAGGTGTGGCCTCACCAGTGCTGGGTACAGGGGGACAACCCCTGCCCTGCTCCTGCTGACCACACTGTTGCTGGCACAGGCCAGGATGCCATTGGCCTTCTTGGCCACCTGGGCACTGCTGGCTCATGTTCAGCTGCTGTCACCAGCACCCCCAGGTTCCTTGCTGCCTGACCACTGCCCAGCCACTCTGTCCCCAGCCCGGAGCTCTGCCTGTGGGGTTGTTGTGGCCAAAGTGCAAGACCTGGCACTTGGTCTTGTTGAATCTCATACTGCTGGATTCAGCCCATTGATCCAGCCTGTCCAGGTCCTCCTGCAGAGCCTCGCTATATGCCAGCAGATCAACACTCCCCTCCAACTTGGTGTTATCTGAATTTGCCTGTGGTGGACCCTAACAACTCAGCAGCTATGATATTGCAGCCTTCCTTATTAGAGATGTGATATCTTGTAATATTATCAAGGGGGTAACATCTTTAAACTAAAACAGGGTAGGTCTAGATGAGACATTAGGAAGAAATTCTTTACTGTGAGGTTGGTGAGACACTGCCCAGAGAAGCTGTGGATGTCCCATCCCTGGAAGTATTCAAGGCCGGCATGGATGAGCCTTTGAGTAACCTGGCCTAGTGGAAGTGGGGATGGACTAGATGGGTCCCTTCCAACACAAGCCATATTATGATTCTTCGAAAGTGATTAAAACTTTCAACATTTCGCATTTCCTCCTATCCAAATAGTACCAAATATTAAAATGTTAAAAAAAATCTTTGTACACTTCTAGCAAAAGGGAATGACATTAGGGAAGAAGAATAGGTATTTGTTGTAATCTCACAATTTAAGCAATTTAATCTATCCTACTTTTACTAATCCTGCTTCCAGGATGGAAATCTTGGCAAAAAGATAGAGAAGGATGTGGGCATTGGGGTGTAGGAGGTATAGGGAAAGGAGCAGGTAGGGAGTCAGGTGCTGCAGAGTGATTTCAGCCAATTTCAGCTCTTTGGGGACACAAACCAAAGTACCAATACTGAAAAACAGGCTATCATTCCCCAGGGAATGGGTCTCTGGGGTGTAGCTGGACAAGCTGCCTCCAGAGGGTCTTGGAATGGCATTGACTCAGCATGGAGCTGAGGGAGTTGCAGGGAGGACAGGAACACCAAGGATGACTGAAGCAGTTGGTACTGGGAGGGCACTTGCCCGGGATAGAAGGGGGAACCCTCATGCAAAGGACCTGCACCCCTTTCAGGGACAGGGTGACACCTATTGAGGGGACAAGATTGGCAGGAGTGCTGGGCTCCCATGGCCCGAAGGGTCCCACCAAGCCCTGTTCCCCCAAAAGTGGGGGTTGTGACAGCTCTCGGACTCCTGAAAAGCTCAGGAGCCCCCTCTCTGGTCCCAAAGAGGGCTATCCCAGAGAGAGGGATGAGATATCACAGACCTGAGGGTCCTGATGAGTCCAGCTATCCCGCTCAAACCATTACCCTGGTTGTCCCACGGAGAGAGGGTATCACTGCACCATGGTCTGAAGTAATGGGGGTGTGTCATTGTCCCTGAAGTCCCACTAAACCCAGCATCCACAGGAAGATGGTTCTCAAGGAGTGGGATGTCGAGGGCCATGCTGCTGCCATTCCACCACAAAAGGGCAGCAGTCAGTGAGCCAACACTTGTCCCTGCCCCAGCCACCATCTCCTGAAGGTGTGTCAAGGTCTGCAGGGAAGTAATCATTCCAGCCCTCTCCCAGGCCAACTTGTCTCCATTTTCCCAAGCCTGCACATCCTTCCAGCCCAGCCTGGCATCTACCTTACAGCTCCAGATCAGGGAGCACCCACCCCACGCAGCCAGCATTGTGGTGTAGTGCAGCACTGTGTTGTAGTACAGGTCAGGATCCAGGCTTGTTCTCCCTCCAGAATGAGTTATACTCTTTGTGTAAAAAAACAAACATAATAAACTAGGCGAAAACAAGATGCTTTCCCACACTGAGGAAACAATTCTCACCCTCCAAGCTTCAGGGCTAAGATGAAGTCCCTCCTGTCCCCTGAGGTTCAGCCATAGTGGAAGGTCTCCCCAAAACCTCAGAAGTCCTTGAGGTGGCTGTAAAAATCCCACCTTCTGAGCTTGCCCTCACAGGTGAAGCCTTTGAAGTAGAACTCGTACAGCCCCTCCTTGAAGTCCATGCAGTCCGTGGGCCCATAGTCTTGGGGTCTGCAGCGTCTAGACACCCATGGCCCTGTCAGCATCTGCAGCACAGCCCTCAGCCCGACCCATCCGGGGCACCTGTTGCATTCTGCTGTAGGGAACTGCGAGGAGTTGTTTTAGTAATGGATTTTCGGGAATGAAATTAAGACAAACGAGGAAAACATTGTATCTGGAAACTGTTTACTGGAACAAAACCAAAAAGGAGCTGCCTAAATGAAAGACGAAAGAGAAGAGACAGAAGAGGAGGGAGGAAAACGGAGAAGATACGGCGGAGCTGGGAGAGAGACAAGACAGAGAGGAAAAGAGTGCGGCATTACCCCGAGCAAGCCAGGGAAGTGCTGTCGGCGTCCAGGCGGCGGGGATGTGCTGTGTCTGCCTGTGCAGGGGCCGCGCCGGAACGGGCGGGCGCGGCTCTCGGGAGGCGCAGCTCCGGCGGTACCGGGAGGCAGAGATGGACTTGCTCAGAGACACAGAGAGGCAGAGCACACGCGGGACGAGCAAGAGCTGGCGAAGGCAGGAGAGCCAAAGGCAGGCTTGGGGCCAGGGCAAAAAGCGTAAGACTCAAAAAGCCCCCACTCAAAAGCAAGTTTCGAAAAGAAAGTCTCAAAAAACCGAGCCTCAAAAACAAAAGTACTAAAGTCTCAAAAGAGCCGCAAGCTAAAACCACGAAGAGCAAGTGGCTCTTCTTACGCAGTTACTTTTCATGGCCCTGGCCCCTCTCCAAGCCTGCCAGGAGACTGCTGGTCCAGTCCAGCCTTTCACCACCCGAGGTAAGCAGCCCGTCTGCGGAGGTCAGCGTCCCCTCTGCCTGTCCCATGTGAGGTGTTGCCAGGCAGAGTCCTTCCAGAGACCGGGCTTTTCCTACTCGCCTCCTGCACGTGCACACGTGCAACCCCTCCCCTATCTGGCTCTGACATCCATCGTTGAAGCGTAACAGAACTAAACTGGCTCCTCACAGCACCCACGATGTCGTATTCTGTCTTCTGTCTTTTGATTAAAAGGCAACAGCTCTCGATATGTGTATTTCTGTCTGTTCATTCAGAGCCTTTGTGACCTTTGTTCTGGGTTAGGACTCCACTAGTGTTACTGTGCAACTAACAGTTTTCAGCAGTCAGTGGAGTAAATTCACACTATAGTTTGCACTGCAGGACTTAATTTTCAATTGCTTTAAAAATATTAAACTTTTTGTTCTGTAAAGTTCTTTGTTATGTGTTCTCGGGATGTGTACACAGACTGGGGATTCCCAATGCTCTCTATTCTCGTCAGAAATGTCTTTAAACCCCACTGATAAGATGTCCCTTCCCACACAAATTCTGCTCCACCACAATATGGCAATGGCCTACTGCCCTCCAGTTAGTATCCAGTTCTGGCAATGGTGACCATGAGCTATTTTCCTTACTGTGATTTCTTTAGGCTAAGCAGTGAGATGGATTTTTCTTCCAGTGTTTTTCTTGGATGCAAACTTTCAATGCACAAATTTCAACATGCCTTCAAATTCTCAGAAGCTGACTTTGCAATTTGTAATGATACTGTTTAATGTAGGGGCTGGGCAGAATCAAAATGTTTACAGTAAAACAGATGGAATGTCCAAAAGAGCTTACATTATGGCTTGCTTCATATGTCACCCTTAAACTTTACTTGCTGTACTGTTTTATCCCCTTACAGGGCCATTAAGAAGGGTGGTTAAAAATGGTTTTCTGTTCCTACTCTGTTAGATGTAAGTGAATATTTATCAATTATTTTTCTAATCATAATGGTGATAAACAAATGTAATAACAGATTTATAAATAAAGACAATAGTTAACTGAATTACAGTAAGATATCATAGCTACAATTACAGAAAATTCACATAACTGAAGCAAAAGCATAAATACAAATAAGATCTAAGCAGTCCAATGGCTAATACTAATGAATAAAGAAAAAAAAAAGCCAACTATTTCAACAGAATTATTTGAAATATTGATCAAGATGCTAAACAGCATTGATTTAAAGCTAATGAACATTTGGAATTCCAGTTTGGAATTCTAATTTGGCATTCCAAATGTGTTCTCCAGAAGCAAAACCTGCTGTTATGATTTTTACATTTCAGGAAAAAAAAGACAGTACAATTATGCTTCATTCAAGTGGGACAGTCAAATCTTGGGAAAAGTCTATACTCCTTTCGTCATCAGGAACACTATAACATAGTTACATTCCTTCCACCAGCTGGATTCCATGGCACTTTTACTGATGTCATGCACACATGGCAGTGAAAACACTAAGCAGTCCAGCAATTTAAAGAGTTATATTTAATAAATGATTTATAACTGGTTTACAGGTTGAAGGTGAGAATTAACCTTTTTGAGTCTTGTGGCATTTTGGCCACTGACCTTAAGTAGAGCCAAAATGTCACTGAGTCCATTCAAAAACACTGTTCTCTGCTGTACGTCTGCCCACGACGAATGGACCTGCAGCAGACAGGTCAGCTACAGACTGTTCAATTAGAGTACATACCAGTTTCCTCTCTCGCACTTAAGGATGTTTCTTCATGTTGCTCTTATCCCTGCAGGCAATTTGTCTAAACTAAGAAGCCTTGCCTGTTACAGACGTCCAGGTGTGAGTTTTGCTTCTGCTCCTTCATAGTGTGGTGTGCAGGTATGTCCCTGCTTCTTCTTTGCAAGCCTGACAAACTCCTCCTGACCTCCCTTGTCTTTCTGTCTTGTTGTTTATCCAACTTATGTCTCTCTTTTCCAGGGGGAACACATGACCACACATCAGCTCGGCCACTGGAAATGTCCTGCACAAAGATTACCAAAGATCAGGTCCTTTATCTACAAGCATTTACTGCCTACCTTTTGATTCTTGCTCCTGGGAGGTAGAAAACCTGAAACAGGATATATTGTATGCTAGCCAGTTTGGGAGTTGTAAATGTCTTAATTCAAATACAGAATGCACATTAAATGATGTTTCCAGGGCAACACTGTGACTGCTCCTTCAAAATAAAAAGAAAAACCTGAATGTTTTATGTTCTTAGGTATTTGGATTTTCCAAACTTGGCAAGTTTGGCAGCAGTTTTCTGGCCACACCAATTGTTTTTTTACATCTTTGACTAGTTTTTTCATTTTTTAAACTGGATTTTCAGCTTTTTGTAAAGAAATCAATGGAACTGCAGCAGTTAATGGCACCAAAGAACAATCCCTTTCTTTTAAAATATAGACTAATGTCTCAGAGTTTTTCTTCCTTCCCTCTGCATTTTGGCAGAAGTCTCTTCAGATGGTACAGTATGCTTTTACAGGACTTCAGTGTGCTGGAATGAGGCCGTTAGGAATGGAGAAAACATTCTATTTGTTCTCCTACCCATCCATCCATCCATCCATCCATCCATCCATCCATCCATCCATCCATCCATCCATCCCTTGGGTCATTCACCTATTAGCCTACTTTTAGATCTCCAGTTGCAAGTTTGACCATACACTACTACTCAGAAGTGGCTGACCTTTAAGAAGCTGAAAGAAAAGTAATTTAAATCCGCCAACAAAACTTGAATTAGGCACTGAATGAACCATTGTGCTTCTGCTTCTCAGTAAATTCACAGATCAGTGGCAAATAAAGCTTGTTTGTATTTACCAGATGCCATGCTGGTGCCTTAGCAGCAGTATAAAGACATCACAATATGCAGTGATAAGCACTATGTGGGATCTCATTAGGTGGAGCAAGAGACAGGGACATGACATCATCCCTAAGCAACCTGGGCCCCAGCGGGTCACAGGTCAAAGTGAACTCTGCTCACTCTGCTGTGTTGCAGGGACTTGGGTGAATGGAAGACAGCAATGTCACAGCATTGACAGTGACATCAGCTTCAGAAGAGGCACGCCATGCTTAGCCAGCAGTGAAGCAGAGCAGAAGTTTTGCTGGATGGCTGCAGTCATAGACACAGTATAGGGCCACTAGTGTCTCTTTAAATTTATTTCAATTCAGATACGCACTACTTCTTGTATGTGTCTGATTTGCCTCGATTTTTAGAAGATGCTTTCCTTCCCAGGCTTCTGGGATTTCTGGAGTCTGGGCATTGTCTTTTCCCCTCTTCTAGCACTGGCTGTGCTCCCTCTCTTGTGGCTGCTGTCCTGTCACGAGGCTTCCGCCCCCTCAGCAGACAGCTAGGATGTTTCCTGTGCCTTTAAGTGGTCCCCTGCACAGTGAGTTTCCAAGATTCTTTAATGATATTACACTTAAAATCTTCTAGTAGACTGGTGGTTTTTATTTTTAAACACGCTTCAACTGTACTTGACAGTTGCTGTTCCCACTTGCAGCACAAAGTAAGATGACATGTATTTGGTGAGATGACAGTATGCAGCATTTGTCATTTTGCATTTTCCTTTAGACATCTCTCTTCCGTATGCTTTTAAAAAGATGGAGAAACCCTCCCATTCCTTCCCTTTCACTCTCCCGTAGAAAATATATTTGCATTAAGTACAATTAAGGTCTGACTGACTCCCTTGAAAGAGGAACGTGTCTTTAGGAATGTAGTTTAAATGCTTCACATGTCAGAGGCACATTAACTGTGTTTATGATCATTTCATGGAATTCATCTTCTTCATTCAGGGGTTTACCATGGACGCTTCAGGTAAAATATAGAAAGACAGTGTTGGTCAGAATTTACAGAATTACACAGAATGTCTAGGTTGGAAGAGACCTTAAAGATCATCCATGAGTCCAACCCATGCCTGAATACCTCAACTAAACCATGGCACTGAGTGCCACATCCAGACTTTTCTTAAGCACATCCAGGAATGGTGATTCCACCACCTCCCTGGGCAGACCACTCCAGTACTTTATCACTCTTTCTGTAAAAAACTTCTTCCTAATATCCAACATATATTTCCCTTGGCGCAGCTTGAGACTGTGTCCTCTGGCTCTGTCAGTTGCTGCCTGGAGAAAGAGACCACCTGACTACAACCACCTTTCAGGGAGTTGTTGAGGGTGATAAGGTCACCCAAGTCTCCTTTTCTCCAGGCCAAACACCTCCAGCTCCCTCTGTTGTTCCTCACAGGGCTTGTGTTCCAAGCCCCTCACCAGCCTTGTTGCCCTCCTCTGGACAATTTTTTCATTTACGTCCACTATGAGGACATTGGGGGAAAACCCCCAAAAGAAGTCAGTAAATTACAATTTATGAACTGTGTGTTGTAACAATTAGACTTTTAAGTCTTTATATAAAGGAGCTTGTGTGTGATTTTTGGCTCTGATTCAGGGGAGCTGAGCCCAGAAAGCAGCATTATGATCATCTAATCTGAACCCCAGAATCGCAAAAGCCATAAAACCTTCTCTTATAGGTCCTGAACACATTAAGTTTTACATAAATTGCTCCAGCTTTTCTTTCCATGTATGGCACAGCAACTGTGACATCTGAAGGACCAATGGTACCCTTAGGTAGTACCAAACTCAGTGACTTGCAGTAGTAAACTTGTGGAAGGACACCTAAGGCTGTGAATGAGGTGCCTGTTTGGGTACTGTACTTAAATATCTAAAAAAGCCTGGCAAGTTTGAAGTGGTATGTCTTACTTCACTTAAGTTTCATCTGCTCCTTACTATTATGAAACGATCTTAAGAGGAGAGAGATGGCAACACAGACAAGATTTGGGTAGGAGCTGTCCACCCAGGTGGAGCAGAGAGCAATGAGGTAGTGCTGACCATGGGAATCAGATACAGCCTTTTGCACAAGCTTCACATAACTCTAGGCTTTCTGAGCTCACTCCCACCTCAAAATTAGGAAGATGATCTGGATTATCTCATCTGTTTCCCCCTGCTGTGCTAATGGAGGGCACCAATGTCACACCGGTCTCTGCTGGGCTGCACGATGATCACTATCCTGCCTATCCTCAGCCATCCCAGAAATGGCCCAGGTAATTGTGCTACTGTTTGCCATGCCCTGGGCTGGGGAACTTTTCTTTGGATGAAAGGTGAAAAAGGTCTCTCAGATATCTCAGGTAGGCCTCATGTTAGCACATCTCAGTGTTATCAGACAAGCAACATGGCCAAGAGCTATGTAACATGAGTGATGTAAAATAAGATCAGGAGCTAATTTCAAACAAAATAAACAAAAAAGAGAGACAGAGCCTGATGAAATACTATTTGTAGGCAAAGGCAAATTTTTGAAATTTACGAAGTATCCATGGATATATTTTCAGTTCATGTGAATGAATATTACTTAACAATGCATATTTTGGAAAACTGGGCATGTGTTAAATAACAGCTCTTAGCATATTGCATCAAGCAACATTTTATTGAGATAATAATTGACGTTTCTATGTACTTTTTTCCTGAATTTGAAAACATTAAAAAAATTACTCAATTTGTGTGTGTTACTAAAGTAGATCTCAAAGTCCTCCTTTCTCCTTTCCATTCTTCTCTATGTTGTTTATGGTTTCCCACAGCTGAAAATACAAGATGCAAAAAGCAGAACTGCTGCAGTATTTTCTTTTGATTGGCGTCTTCATTTTCAAAGCACACTGAACTTGTGGTATGGACATTTTTTTTTTTAATTACAAAGATTTTAAACATATGAAAGCATGCATGTTGCACCTTTTATCTAAGTACAATTTGGTGTGTATATCAGTTTTAGGTCCTTGCTGGCAGTCTACAGGCACACTGAAACACTGTGAACCTTGTCATTCATTGTATATAATACAAACAGGACCTGTGAGTTACACAGTCAGAGGTATACAGACATTCAGATACATATATTGATATTTGTGTATTTATATATAGGCAGCACAGTTGTAGCAATTTGTAATTATATTCCCTGTGTTTACTGGCAGCAGATCTACCTTCCTAAAGAACAACCCTTTTCTTACACCGTGTGAACAGAGCAGCCACCAGCAAGGGCAGGTGACTCGCTCCCCCCAGGGCAGTGCCAATTTTCTAAGCCCATGCCATCCCCAGGCCGACCGCGGCCACCCCTGACCCGCCCGTCTCACCGGTCCTTCCGACCTCGCCGAGGGACGTGGGCCACAGCAGCAAGTCCCCTTCCAGTAATGTACTGCAAGTCGTCGGGCAGGCGGCTGGTCACCTCCAGGCCAGCGTCCAGCTTCTCCTTGTTGGCCTTGGTCAGTCTCTTGATCTTTACGAGGAGGTCGGGGCGGCCGTAGCGAAAATGCGGGTTCCAGAAGCGGTGCAGGGGCCCATCAGCGTAGCTGGTATTGCCCCCCGCCGTGGCCGGCCTCAGCCTGGACCCGACCGTGCTGCTGGCCGGACTCACCGTCAGCTTGTGGAACCCGTACAGGTTCAGCTGGCGGACGATGCTGCCGAAGTTCTTGGTTTTGAAGAGCTCCTCCTCCCCGGCGGCGCTGAGCCCCACGCCCAGCAGCTCCCGCTCGAAGAGCCCCTGGTCGATAAACAGGCCTTCGCCGCGGGCGTCCCAGCGCACCGAATGGACGCACGGGCTGTTGACCAGCAGCCACAGCTTCATGGGGAAGGTACAGGGCCAGGGGATGACAGGGCGGGAGCGCGGCCAGAGGGCGGCTGAGGAGGGGCGGAAACCAGCCGGCAGCGGCGGCTTCGCCATCGCGCCGGGCGGCAACTGTCGCGACACGCGGCAGCGCGCGCCCAACGCCCCCCGCCTACAACGGCCGCCGCGCGAAGGCGGCGCCGGCCCCGTCGAGCGCTCGCATGCGCCCGACGCACGACGCGCGCTCGGYCCGGCCCGCGGGACACGTCTGCCTCGCGAGCCCCGTCCCGGAGCCCGGCGCGCTGCCCACAGCAGCCCCGGGGCCTGCGAGCCCTCCCGTGCCTTCAGTGCCCCCAGCCCTGACCCCACTGCCCTCCGCGTCACAGAAAGAATACAACTCCCTAGCACTGTAAATTCAGTATTAGAAAGCAGGCATTACTTTATTTCAGCGCTGGGTGGCGTTGGGCGTGGCGGGGAACGGACCACTCCTCCTAACACACGCCTGCAGAGTTTTCCACAATTCTCGTCCCCCTTATTAAGCTGTACACCTTATAGTTTGGGCTGCGTACACAGTTTCGGGAACAGTCTCAAGACGGTCTTTGGTGGTTATATGGGGAATTGCTCCCACCTTACTTTATCCTTTCACTGCCATAAGTTCACCTGAGGACATGACTTATGAATTGTTTCACAGTCTACTGTCTTGGTTGAGCAACTTCTTTCCTTGGTAAGAAAACTTTTTTTACGGTTTATGAAACTTTAAACAATGGGTCTCAGTTTCCCATCACAACTGAGATACTACAAACAATATGCTTTTTGAGTATTTACATCATCAGTTCCCTCATGTCCTCTCAGTGTCCCCAGCCCACACTGTAATGTCCTCAGTCCTCTGCCCCTGCCATCCCTCAGCCCTCCAGCCTCTGCCATCCCCCTCAGCCACCCCAGAGCCCTCATGCCCACCCCCTCCTCTCAGCCCCTCAGCCCCACCTTCCCCTCAGCTGCCCCCAGCCCCCTTGGCCTCCTGTCCCTTCAGTGCCTCCCCAGTTCCTTCAGACCTGACATCCCTGAGGAGGCCAGTGCTGGTGCCACCAGCAGCTCCCATTGTTCCTGTGAGTGACTCAGCTGAGGGAGTAACACAGAGTGGATGGGGGGGCCAGGTGGGAAGGGGTTCAGGGGACATGAAGAACAGCCCTGGTGATGGTGAAAGGGCATCCTTCCCTGGGCCATGGGCATGACAGACTGACTGTGCTCGCTCCGGGGAGGCGCTTGGGCACTGCCTGGATCAGTGGTAGCACCGACCATCAACTACTCCTCAGACCCGAAGGTCAGCTATGCCATGTGCATCAGAGCATCACCTCAGGAACCCATATTGAGCAGTGCAGGTCAGTGACTGCAGATCTTCAGTAGCAGCAGTAAAAAAATAATGAGGAATGTTTCATGGCAGAACAAAGGGAATAGGAGTGATGTAGTCACCCTAAAATGGGGTAAGAGACTTCTGCAAAAGCCTCAGAGACACTTTATGCTCTCAACTCAGAAAGTGAAAGAGAAGTGGTGAAACATAAACCAGAAGCCGGTTGCAATGTCCTGGGCACAGTTACGTTAATAAAATGCAACACAATGGCTGGAATGTGATATGGATGACTAATTGCCCTTTTTACAATGTGGTATCTACTTGCTAGGTGCTGCATATTTATCAGAAACTACTTAGTACCCACAATTACAAAATGCTGAAGAAAGGCTCATAGACCCACATTTTAATGTAACTGCTGTGTGTTGATAATCAGAATCTGGTTTTATGCCTTGATCCTTTGAAAGGTCCTTAAATGATTTTCTTTTGTAGTTGTTTTTTGGGTTTTTTGCATGCATGCATGCATGCTGACTAATGCATGCTACTTCTATAATATGGGGTATGAAGGAGACTGATTTTCAGTCAGCAGTACATCAGGGAGAGACAGTTCAGCCATTATTTGTCAAAAGAGAAACAGTCTTTTGTAATATGGGGCAATCTCTGGCTGAAATTCAATAGAACTGGATTATCTAGCCAAGAAGCTATTGCAGAGTAAAGGGATTAATCCTTTGGTGCAGTATTGTATAGACTTTGGGATCACTGTCATTGCAGATTGCTTTTCCAGCAAAAGAGGCCTGTGTGCAAAATAACAAGAGGGATGGACACAGCACTCCCTCTGTCACTTGCAAATATTGTGTTTTCTGCTCCATTTAACCTTAGCTATGGATACTTGTGCTGGCTGTGTGATTAAAGCTTATAGAAAAATACTTACCCAGCAGTCTGTCTGGGCCAGCACTTTTACTCTTGTCCTGAAAAAACGAATTGTTCCTTGGATTCACTGCAGGAAAATCAGCCAAACCTGAAAAAATGATACTGACTGCTGACTTCGGTCAAGGTTGCAGCCAGAGAGAGAGAGAGGGTTGATGCTGAATAAACTCACAGACCAGTGCTGGACCAACTGTATATGATGGTTTTGCCTGCACATGTGGAGCAAGAAGTACAGTGGCTCTGCAGCTGGCAGAAGTGAAGTGGAGCAGCCGCCAAGACTAGATGTGGCAATTAAATTTTATGAGAAATTATGTTACAAAGCAGGTGGCTTGGCACTGGGCCAGCAGAGCTACAGCTTTGCTGTCTTCCCCCTCAGCCACATCACATAGCTGCTTGCAATTCACTGTCCAGCCAGTCATCTCTGTGAAGTTGATCAGAGAGAAAAGTTCCACTTGTTTTGTAAGAAATAAGCCCGACAAATTGTCAGAGGTCACAAAACACTATTTTGTGACGCTGGAGTTCTCACATATGAGGGCTTTTTATCTTTAGCAAAATACTCAAATAAAATAAGTGAACCAAGCAAACTCAGTCTGCTCAGGCACAAGCTCATATTTTCAAAGGCATTGAAGCATCCAATGCAATAGTCTGGAAGCAATGTCTGAGACTTTTTCTAATGGCAAACCAAAAATCCATGATTTGCAAACTGTCTCAAACAAATTGCTGTTTACTCAGGCAAAAGCTTGAAAACGGATTGCACATTCCTGTGGTATAGCTATATTCAGATTTACTTGTGGGGGTCATTTATCACCTCAGCTAAAGCTGTAGAATCAGAACAGATGCCTGGAATTCTAAAGTCAGATTAGCTTTACTTATACCATATTTCACAACCTTTCAGCAGTTCTTTTTTCCCATGTGCCCTGCCACCCTTTCCTTGGCATTTCACAAGCAAAATCAGTCACTGGTCTAGTGGCAGAACGGTCCCAAAACCAACCTTCTTATTATAATGAGTAGTAAGTCATAGCTCTGCCATCCTTCAGTTTCTTCTATGAGACAGGGGTGGTGGCATTTTCTTATTTATTAAGACAGTTGAGCATAGGAAGAGGTGGAAATACTCAGATGTTCTGAGACTGCACAAGAATATTTTCTTGCTGCCATAACAGACAGAGTCTACATTTCAGGAGTCTGCAAAACTCTGAAAACCCCTTACTTCCATGAAAAACTTCCACTCTGAAAATCTTTGTGGTTAACCACATTTGCTCTAGATGAGATAAAACTTGAAAAAGATATGGTCATGTTTAAGAGGTCATGTTAATGCCTGGAGGAATCTAGAGGTTCTGGATAAGGCTTTGATCTATCTAATTTTTATCAAGGACTGCAAGATGTGGTTACTCAAAAGCCTTGTAATGAGGTCATCCTTGGCACAGTTAGCCCAAGCCACGCTCAAGAGCACATGTGAGAACTGCATGCCCATCCTGCTGCTCTGCCTGTGCTGCTAACACATCTCTTATGACCCCTGCTCAGCCTTATCGGATCCAAATTTCCCCAGACCACTGCCTTCTGGAGAGAAAGGGGCAGGTTCACCTGTACTGGAAATGTTGGTATAAAATTGATTATGGCAATAGGGAAAACAAGAGTGGAGTTCCTTATCTCTCCTATATCTTTGTCATTCTCTCTTTGTCCCACGTCAGGTGCCTGCAGTAAGGACATCAAAGAAGAGTAACAAAGGTGTTGCCAGAGGTGTTGTGCAGTGTGATGCTCCCAAAACACCTCTGCTGGATTTGCAGGCCTCTGCCAGGCAATGCAAGCTCTGGACATCTAAGAACAAGTGACAGGGATTGCCAAAAGCAAAGGCACCCCTGAAACTTTCAGTGTTCCTGAATTAAGTACTTAAGATGAATACAGAGCAGGTATTTGTGAGTCTAGACTGCTGTTTGCTGTGAGAAATTAAACCCTTCTTAGATGTCAGCACTGATCATTTTTGCATCCTTTAGAAACTTTCTTGTTTTAAGCAATTAAACACCAGTACTTTCATACTGTTCTTAGTATGCTTCTTTATGAGTAGCCTCAGTACTCCTAAACATGTGAGCTACTGAGATACCACATTCACTTCTGTTCCAGCACTGACATAGTCCTGCTGCCTGTGATGAATGAGAGGGCAAGAGCCCAGGCAAGTCCTGCCTTTCATGCAGATTTCTGAGAGTGGCTGTTTGGGGAGGCCTATGCCAGATTGCTCTCACTCACAATTTCTTAATAATGGTTGATTAGGCCTATTACAAGATGAATTTATTGAATTAACAAAATTAACAGACATAAGACTTTATACAGACTACTTACTACACAGGAATAAAACAAAAAAGAACTACTAGTAGATAAAATACAGTGCATGATAAAGGTACCTATATTTACAGCTAGCAAAGAAATAGTATAGATTAGGATTCAATATAATTTACCACTGAATTGGTGATGGAGTACACTAGAATTCTTTCACTTACTTCCCAGGAAAATATCCAGGAAATTTGCATCCAAACTCTGCTTAGAAGTCCCACATGTTTCCCAGGTGTGTGTAGGAGGTTTCTGCCTCCATGAAAGTTTGTGCAGATTTTATAATTTGTAAAGTAGTGTCTCTCAGTCAGGAATTTCTAGCTTATCTCCCCGCATGTGTTCTCAAACTCAGGTGTTTATTGGGAGTTGTACCCCTTGTGCCACGGATAGAAATAACTCACTAGCAAGTGACAACTTACAAGTCAGAGAGCTGGCCTGGGTCATCTCATCACGCCATGTGTGGGGAGACAATGTCCAGAGCTATTGTACCAGAGCTATTGCACCAGCTGATCAACAGAGCAGAAAAGCTCTTCTGTGGAAGAGGGATGTCCTGCCACAGGGCCATCTCCTTGATTCTTCATAAATTCCCTCTCAAATTGCACATCAGTGCATGCTCTAATCCTCATCAATAGTGCTCTTCTTCAAAACCTGCAGGTGTCCACAGTTTTCCACAGGCAGTTAAAAAAATCTCCAAATAACCAATCTGAAGTTTCCTGCTAAAGTGGTATCATCAGGCCCACTTTGAGAGCAAAGCAAGCAAACCCTATAAATATTCCCTGGTAGGTCACAAGGCAAATGTCTATGATAAGGGATAGTCATTTACCTAAAACACAGTTTTGTAAGAACTAGAAATAGCCCAAAAGACTCAAGTATCTGATGCTTGAATAGAAAAGAAGCAAGCAGGATTCCATCTAGCTGCCTTGGCGAGCAGTATCTGTTCTTAAAAGCCTATTCTTTTCAAGCCATAATAGATAAGACACCAATTAATGAGTTGATTCCTGGTTCTTTTTCCATTGGGAGCATCTGATTCATTGTACAACTAGCAATGCTTCATTGAGCACCAGGAAATACATTTCTGAAGGTGAAGGAGGGCAGTATCTACTGTCAAAGATGTAATTTCAAGTACCACCTGTTCCAGCTACATGCACTAGAAATGCTTCCTTGGGGTGCTGCAAGAGGGCTTTTATCTTTCACTAATCATTCTAGTGTGATTTAGAGCAGGATTTTTCCTTTTCTTCTATTTTGAATAACTTGTTTACCATGCAGTAGTATACTTATTTGCCTTGCTTCCTTCTTGGTAAAATTGGAAATATTGCCCTTTCAGTGAACTTTTAATATTGAGAGACCCCCAAAGCCCAGTGTTACCTAAAACCGCTCCAACAACAACCACCAGCAGCCACTTTATTGTATCCAGTTATAACTCCTGCAAAACCTCATACTGCTATTTAAAAATTGATTTTACACTGTTCCTGTCTACTCAACTTGACATTTAATGAGTCCTCCTTTGTTATACAAAAAAAATCTTGGAGAGCTTGAGCCTGGTGTAAAGTTACCAGATTTGCAGAGAGAAGGCCACACTCCTTTTCTAATTATGGAGATATTTATTTTTACTTTATTTTTGCTAATTCCGTTCCACACCCATCTGAGAATATCATTACATTTCAACTATAGTTTTATGTGAATAAAACTTGAAGAGAATGAGCTACCATAAAACAGCGAAGAAAGAGTTGTGATGATACATGACTTCTGATCCTTTAGATTTCAACCATAACGACAAGACTGAAATTATCAGATCATCGTAACCTCAGCACTGATGGTTTGCTTTCCAGATATCTGTATTAAAGAGCTGCCATTTGCTTTCGACACAAAATAACGTAATCATATAAACACATGCAAGTGTAATGCCACCCATGCACCTTCCAGGTATATGGCAACTGAAGTTAATGGCAATAAATCACAGCAGAAAAATTATTAATATACATTTTTGTAGGATGAGGATTTGTGCCTGACTCATTCAAAATTGTAAACCTCAGAGAGGCAGGTCCCAAGGAAGATGTGAAGGATCATGAAGAAATACAAGTAATAATATAAGTATGTGATAAGATACAGCAGACTTTCTCTGGAGCTTTCACTAATTAACTAACTCTTACAAAATTCATCACCTTCCATAAATGAAGACACCAACAATCTAAAAAAAATAGTCTTTCTTGCATATATAATGCCCAAATTTTACTCCCCATCTTGACTTGACCTAACACATATGAGGACCAAAACACACATTTGTTACACATTTCCTAACCTTTTTTCGACTGTAAATAGATGAAGAGAAACTACTCTGCCACCCTCCCAGTTTTTAGGTTTGTCATTTACGACTAACAAGACGACTGCAGATACTGTTACATGGAAGATGAGGGGAAAGAAAAAAAATCAGTATTTCAAGAAAGACTGTTTGTTCACTTCTCAAAACAAAAGTAAGGACTACTCTTCCAGTTTCTTCTAGACCATTCTATCCATGTCCTTTAAATAAAAAGACAGTTTGCAAAAGCAGCTCACTTAGGCATTGGCGAGTTTGCTCTGTATATAACTAGAGAGAAAAAATGCATTATATTTTAAGCTGCTGTTGAATTTTGTCAAAATATCTGCAGAATCAGAAAAATACTACTTTCTCCCCCCCTTCAAACTACTAGTAACAGCTAATAACCCTTTCCTAATACCTTTCAAAGGTATCAGGGATTTTGTTTCCTAGTAACCTCAGGCAAAACAAATGAGTGAAGAGCTAGTGTAATAGGCTTTTGTCCAGAACTTGCACTTTAACGCAGAAATATGTGGGTTCTGCAGCTGTTAGCTGTTAGTTCTTCTTTTCAGCTTCAAAAGATCTAAACTTTGTTTCATATTAAAATTGCCATACTGAGCACAATGTTATCTACTTCTGCTAGGTACAGTGAAGCTGGATGTGTTTCTAGAAGCTTAAATCCTGATGCGTTTATATCCTTGATACTTAGAAGAGACAAAAAAAAATATAGTAATAAATCAACAGAAAAAACCAAAACCACTACAAGATTCCAAGGATTCTGTGCTTGTAAGTGTATTCAAGAAAGCTTATTTTATTAGATAAGGTGGAAAAAATACTTCAGACAAATAGCAGCTAATTTCAGAGCAATTAAGCAACAGTATAACTGAATTAAAGCTGTACCATATGCCAAAGTCTGAACCTTTCGATAACTTCACCAGTCTCAGTTTAAGACCACCAAGATCAATTTACGTACCAATTTACACAGGATAGGGAATCCAAGAGGCATAGCAGCTCTGGGGGAGCCACCACACTACTGTATTTGCATCTTAGGACTCTCTGCTATCTGTTCTTAAGCTTCCTTAGATCCAGGGGGGTTGCAGCTCTGGATTTTCTCTTGGCCTTCTGGGAACACTCCCTGGACAAGAATTTTCTACTTTCTTCTGAGAAGTGCTCACTATTTTTACCAGTATATTTACTTCTGCAATTCTGTTATGATCATTCCATAAACCAGCTATAAATTACATTTTTAGTATCACACCCCAAAGCAATGCACTGTGTCAGAGAGCAGGATTTCTTCTGTTCAGCACCCATTAAAATGTTTTGACTGAAGGTCCGAGTCCTCTCAGTAGCAGCTGCCTATCTTTCAGGAGTTGTTTTGATGACTACATTTTCATTTCCCATCAGTGGTGATGAACTGTCCCAGACAGTAATTCAGGCTAAGTGATCATCTGTCTTATTGACAATGCCTCTCCTCCACAAGAGGCCTCAAGATCTGCAGCTCTCCTTGGCTTCACAGCTCACCAGAATCCATGGTTTTCCTGATGGATGCTCCTCCCAAACCAGTGCAGCTCCAGCTCCAAGCCAGTCCTTCTGCACCACACTTAGAAGTATACTTACCTGCTGCCTGAGGCACCTTTGCTTGAGAACGTCAAGTGTTTCTTCTTTCTTCACATATATGAATACTGCATTGCGGCAATTCTTGCTGTCTACTGTCCCACACCTGGAACAGGTCCATTGTCTGATAAAGCATAATGACACCTTTTTCCATGTTTTAATATCTTGTATTTGTCAGTCTTTGCAGGAGCCAGTTATTCCACTTAAGGAGAAATTCTACTGCTTCAGCATTCCTTTCTGGGTAACAGAGTGGTTGTACTTACATCCCTTGACTTTAGACCCTGTATTGCCCCAGCATGCATCCCCATGAAGGGTAAGTGTTTAAGGCCTGAGCTGGTGGAATTCTTACAAACAACTGCAAGCAAGGAGCACAAAGTCCAGCAGCCACTCACTTGTTAGACTTTAAAATCACTCTGAGTACCAGTAATGAACTGCATACTATGTATTATGCAATGCAATGTAGTCTACATTCCTAGTTAGCTCTATCCTTAATTATGATTATTAAATTACAGACGATAACACAAAAGAATCAGACAAATGCAGTAGTGATACACAAAGTATAAAAACTACAGATAAACTGAGTGCTGTAACAGCATCCAGTCCTGATGGATCTGAACTTCGATTAATTTTTGACTGGACATTTTGACCAGGAGTATTTTATCACTTGAAAATACACATAAAAAGTGCATGCTTTATTCTCTACAAAAATATTTTCCAGAAAATATTTTCTTATTGGTAAAGAAAGAAGATGGTTTTGAAAGCTAGAAATTTTTTTTATTTTGTTGTTTGTTTTTGTTACTTGAATGACAAAATCATTTTGGTTGGAAAAGAGCTCTAAGATCATTGAGCCCAACTATTTATTTTTTTCCCAGACTTATCCAATATGTAGTTTGGGGACATGTATTTAGGTAGGAAGTTTGAAAATAAAGTAATTTTCATCATTTCAATTTGAAGCAGGGAGAGGGAAAGAAGTCAAGATTTCAAATTATGTCAATTCCTTTTATTGCTTAAATAACATATATCTAACATATGTAGTGTGTTTTTCCAGTACTAGTATCTGCGTATTAGAATGATCTTACTAATGTTTGTATTTTCTCACCTACTAGTACATTAGCAGTATTAATAACAGGCTGCACCATCTAGCTATTTGCAGACACACCAATGCACCCTCACCCAAAACTTACAAATGTTTTATTAAATTAAAGCCCAGTGTTGCTGGACACAAAAAACTCAATATACCCACACTATAGCATCAAAGTTTTCAGTTGTGTCCTTTGGGAGCCCTTACATTAATATAAAAAAAATTCCCCAAAGCAAGAAATTTTTAACTTTGAATTTCTCTCTGATTCCAGCAGGTCTTTCACATGCAAGGATGTGTATAAAAGGAAACACCAAGAGAACAGTAACTACAGATCTGTCTTCTAAGTAATACAATGCAAGTGGTCAGTTAATGTCACTCATGCCTTCTTAGACGACGTGTTAGATGACTGAAAACCGAAGTCCATATGCCAGTACTAATTCTGATTCATTTACATTGCTGACCAAAAACCAAGCACAACTCAGCACAAGTAAAATATCTATTCCATCAATCCTTTCAGAAGTTACTGAGATCCATTTTGAAAAACCAAAGCCACGACAAGCACTGCATGTCTAGAACAGTTCCAGATTGGTCTCGTTCATCCACCTCACTAACTACTTTCTGTACATACACCAATTTCAGGTGGGGGTTTTATTCACCATCTTCCCCCCACCTAGATCCAAGCAGTTGGTTTTATTTTAAAATTTCAGCTGTACTACTACCCTGTAAAGACACAACTTTGAAAGATTGCTTTCAAGAAAGTCAGTAAAGATGTCCATGCAGACATCACTTCTGCATCTTAAGCCAGCCTACCCACAAATAGCAGAGCCAGAGAGAATTACTTCAGGGCTAAGCAGTACCCTTCTGGAGGACCAACCTGGACTTTCCCAGCAGCACAGTGCATCCTGAGTGCTCTGCTGCTGTCTCAGCACAGCAGTTCAACTAGCAGCAGCAGCAGAAAAACGAACGTAGTTATATTCATACAGCTACAGACTGGCTTCCATTACTTCCTTCCCTTTCCAGCTGGTTATTTTCTCTCTCCCATTTGGCTTCATAGCAAGAGAAGACCCTGTCCTTCAGGTAAGGGGGAAAGACCTCTTCTGACCATCCCTGCTTTAAGTTACAAACTTAAAAGAGGGAGAAGAAACGACCGTGACCCACCAGTCTGTACCTTCCCCCGACGGAGCAGCTCCCTGCAGCCGAGAAGCGCTAGCCGGAGCCGCCGTCCCGGGGCAGCGCCCCGCAGGGTCGCGCTCCCGGCGGCTCCTGGCCTGACCCTCCGCCCGAGCGCCAGCTGGATCTTCGCCAGCAGCACCAAGGCCCCCACCCGAGGAAAGCCGCTCGCACAGACACGGGCTCCAAGGGCTGAAGTGACCCCGGCCCGGCCAGGGCTGCCGCTGCCGAGCCCGGCGCCCCCCGGCGCAGGAGCCGAGCCCCAAGCAACCGCACACCGCGGGAGACGCGGCTCCGCGCCCCCGGCCCCGCTTAGAGGCCACCGCCGGCACTTAGGGAAGGCGAGGGAAGACGGCGGGAGCCTCTCGCACCGCACAGGGGCTGCGCGCAGTGCTGACCGCCCGTGAGACACAGCACCTCTTCCCGCCGGACCGTAGCAAGAAGCGCCCGGGGCGCTTAAACATAGCTGCTTCCTGGCCCAGCGGAATGCGGAGCCCGCCCTGGGCGGCGACGCGCGGTAGGAAAAGTCGGGAGCTTCGTTACCTACCCAAGTGTCACAGTCACGTCCGCGCACCCCTCTCTCCAGCTGCAGGACCTTCTGGCCGGGGCTGGCGAACTGCAGTCCCGCCGGCAGCTCCTCCCTACCGAGGAGCATCCTCACGCTTCAACGCTGCGGGTGCGGAGAGAGCACGGCTGTGATCCCGCGCCCTCTGCTCGTCCCCCCGTTTGTGTCGCTGCGCCCAAGGGAGGCAGCCGGGCACGCGAGGCGACGGGGTGGTGACACCGTGACACCCTTCCTCCCTCCTTCCGTGTCTCCCTGCTGAATGACCACGGCCCTTGGGGGCAGCCCTGTGTTGAGACCGCAACCTGAGGTTCGTGGCAGCGATGCAAAGGAGAAGGTTCGGGAGCCCCTTAGGAGTTCAGCTTTCCCCTCCTTGGCGTTTTCACCTTCGCTTTATTTTCGAGGAGGATAAGGGTGCAACTGTGATGTCCAGCAGTGGGTGTCGCTGTTTTGCTATAAAAGTTTTTCCTGGATTGTATGGTTTTTGTTGGGAGTGAAGTAGTGCCAGCCCCGCCCCGTCGTGGAAAAGGGAAAAAAAAGAAAAAAGCCCAAACCTCTGTTAATTAATTTAGCATATTCGCCTCTTTGCCGAAAATACACTATGAAGGTTAATTAATCAATCTTTGAGAAGTGCTCTTGGGTTTAAGTACTGTGGGGATTTTAAGTTGGCCTCAGCTGTGTTTCCAGACATTTTGTAGTATGTATGTCAGTAATCTGTGGACTCAATGGTTACTTGGGCTATCCTGTATTGAAAGGAAGCAGATGTATCCAACCCTGAATGCATTCAAAGGATTGTGTGGTTGTACAAAATGACGATCTCCTGCTACATAAAGAATGGCTCATCCGAGAATTGTTCCTTTGAGCTTCTTTAGCCACAAAATGTAGAGATGTGGCAGACTTTACTGAACCTCTGTTTGCACTGATGGCTGAGAGGGTTCATCTATAACTTTGTGATTATTCCTGTGAGGGAATTTGATGTTACCCCTGTACGAAGGAAGAACAAGGATGTGCATGTGCCATCAGGTGCAGAGCGCACTGCACACAGTCAGTACTTCAGCACTCAGCAGGATTACTTAAACCCAAACCCAATTCCACAGCCTCTAAATTAACACCTAGTCCAAATAACAGAGATTTCTGGGCTGTCAAATTCATTCTTGCAAGGAAAGGTTGAATAAATACAGGTAAGGCAACACTGCATTTGTTTAGCACAGAAGAAGGTATCTACAGGTAGCTGAAATACAGGGCAAATGCCAGCTAAGAGTTGTAGAAATCCAGTGGATAAGCAGGAAAGTGACATGCAGATAGATTTTACCTCTCCTAGATGTGAGAACCTGATGACACACCAGTAAAAAAATGGAGCAACAGGCAGGATCTTGCTCACAATGCTCTGGAAAAGATGGTGGCAAGGCTAGTTTGGAGGGTAGGTTTTTTCCATGTACAAGGAGACAGAGGAGTATCTTTTTTTTAGCAGGATCTTTACTGGATGACTACTTCACCTCAGTAGAAGTGTAACACTGACCACCTAGTCCTTGGCAGCTTCTCATGAGCATAAAACACAGTGTCCTGCAGAAGAGACCAACTTCAGGCAATGGCTGTTGCTGCTTTTTCTGCCTCAGCTTCAACTTGCAGCCTTGGTTCCAACCTCAGGCCCCACCATTTAGCCACTAAACAGCTATATTCCTGTGGCTCCAGTGCACGAATTTTTAGTTGCTACTGTGAGTATAAGGTAGTAAGCTTGCTTCCTGAACCAAATATATGTGGTTTTGAGGAAGGAAGGGGGGAATGGGGACATGCAGGGAAGAGTTCTGAGATAATTTCTGTGTTGCAGCCCTTTATCAAACATACACTGAGTAAATACGTTTTCTGAAGGCATACATTAGTTTTAATTATCAAACCAAATAAGAGGACAATGTGTCTGAAAAAACCCACCTGTATTCCTGAAAGTTTGAACAACAACAGGTTTCAAAACTGGTCTGTGGAAATAATAGGAAACCAGTTTTTAATTCAGTTTTGTCTTTCATTGGCCATCAGTCAAGTCAGCAGTATCTCCAGTATCAAGTTAATGCTACCAATGAGCTCCTCACTAATTCTGTAAACACTAGATTTTCAGTATCTCTTGGTAAATCAAATATTTTATACTTAAAACCAAATTTAAGTCTAGAGGTGCAACAATACGCTCTATTAAACATTATTGTTGAGCTGCTGCTTTGACATTGAAGGCTAAAACAGATCAACCAGCACTTGTTCCACAGGCATACCTGGGGCCGCAGCTCTCTTCACAGAGAGCAACAGGCACAACGTTCCCAGGATATTCCCTGGGGAAGGCAGTGAGAAGCTCAGAGAAAGAAAACAATTCTTATCTCTATTTGCTGCTCCTGTTGTTTGGCACATGTGGAATGTGTTATGGAGATTGTTTACCAAAGAGAGATTTCTTAACTGGACACTGGTGATTGTTGTTTGGATTGATTGACCAGTTAGGTTAAAGCTATGTTGTGACTGTCTGTAAGGGGTGATAGGTTTTTCTTTAGTTTCATATAGAGTAGTAAAGTATAGTTTTGGGATAGTATAATATAATACAGTATAGCTTAACAAAGCAGTTGTTTAGCCTTCTGAATCATGGATTTCCCATTCTAGGGTTCACCTACGTACCCTGTGCTGTAACACAAAATTGGACTTGAATGTTACAGTCTTTCTCAGCTGGACTGTTGTCTCTGCAGAGCCCCATTGCCTTTAAAGTCAAGTGCAACAGCAGGTACAATCCTGCTTAGTGGGTTTAAAGGTATCAGATCTGGTGGTGTTAAATGAGACCACTTCTTTCCCCATCAGACATCACAACAGGATTTGTCTACAATGCATTACCTATTTGACCACTTTTTTATTTTTAACAAAAAGTCCACCCACACTTTAAAGAAATTTAAATAAATTAAATTCTCTTTAATAGGAAAAAGACAAAAAAGCTTGATTGGGATGCATTACTCAACATAGATATTGTTAGTTATTCTGGCCAGTTTGTCAGCAGAAACACCCAAAACCAAAGGTTTTTTTGTCTACCTGTTGGTGTAATAGAGCATGGATTTGAATTTGCCATAATAAGTGGATGGAGGTAAAGTGTACAGGTAGAAGAATTATGCTTCCCAAGACACACAAAATAGTCCACCAAGAAATTCACAGGAAGGTAATGTGGTTGTTTATGTGGTGATGATTTGGGCTGTCCCATTTTCTTGCAATTTTAATAATTGCAACTTTTGATTTTGGCTGTTTGACTTTCTTGGGTGAAACCTGGAGGAAGAAGGGAAGTCTAAATTTTTCTTGGGCATTGCAAACCATTGCAGACCAGGGAAATTGATGAAGTGATTGCTGCTGTTCTGAGAAACAGTCACCTTGTCACTCTCATAGACCAGTAAATTCAATGCCTGTGTTGCATTAACACAATCTGTGATCCTTACTTCAGCATGTTTCTATTGCAGCTTTTTCAGCTCTTTCTGACTCCCTCTGCCAGGACATCACTTATTGTGGAGAAAGGTAACATCTAGCTGCAGAGCATTGAGACAGCAGTTTTTTAATACCTCTTCCATCTAGAGCTCTGAAAATGTGTCTGTTTGACTAACAAGTAGGTTCCTAGATAAGTACCGACCAACTACATCTGCCATGAACTCTGATCATAAAAGCAGCAGCAGATCTTGTGTACAGTGTGCCCATGGCAAATGCCTGTACACAGAGTCACTCTTTACTGCAAGAGTTCTGCTTATAAAACATTTAGAATAAAATGTCAGCAGTAGCATATTTCAGTCAATAAGGGGCTGTTTTGGTTTTTGAACAGGAAAGTCTCACATGTTAGGTTAGTTAATGTACTGGGGAAGTACATTACAATGGGATTTAGCAAAATTTTGAATGAGACCAGCAGAGCCAAGTCAGAATAAAAACTCTCTCTAGCATACTGTTAACAGTGCAAAAAATAGACCAAGGTTTCTTCTTCTTACTTGCCTTGGTCAGATGCTTTTGTGGAAAAATAACTGGCTTATATTTCACGTGGTTTTTGGCATAGACCTTGATACAGAATTAAACAACTGATGCACACTGGATTGTTGCAGGCTCTATGTGATTTTACATAATTAAAGTGAATGCTTTAGGTAATTCAAATTAAATATACTTAAAATAACTAGATGTAGAATGTATCTTACTTATTTGACAGTCACATCGTGCAGAAAATTACCTTATAGAAGCAATAGAAATAATTTATTGCCTTTCTTACACTTCATTTTTCTTACAATACCTAGTATTTTCAAGTTTTTCCTACATTTTACCTGTACTTCACACTTAGAGCTCTGGATCTGTGGATCTGTGTTACTGTGAATGAAACTTTCATAATAAAATCAGTTCAATTAATATGAATAGCAAGAGAGGTTGAATTTTGCAGGGTCTTCCTGGAAATACTGTCAGTAGAAAAGAGCTGAGCAATGTAGGCTCTTGGCTCTTTCAGGAGTTCGTTGGTGTGTGATTCCTCTAGGGACGATGTACCTCTACACATTGCTTTCCCATGTATGTGTCAGAGAAAAGCCTATTTAGCCTCAGCAAGGCACATGCTAGAAAATGAAGCCTTGACTCAATTAGCAAACCAATTAGGAGTATTCTGTAAACATAGAATAGCACTCTTAGGGAGTGATTTGATTGTATTGAAATTGATGATTATGATGAAGATGACAAGTTTGAGTGCCTATGGTAAGACAGGGGGAAGATCAGCAGGGCAGATGTCATGGTGGGAGTCTGTTACAGACCACCCAACCAGGATGAACAGGCAGATGAGGCGTCCTTCAAGTGGCTGCTAGAAGTCTCCTGGTTGCCCTTTTGTGTGTGTATGACTTCAGCTTGCCAAATCTCTGCTAGAAATAGACCACAGCAGAGATGAAGCAGACTGGGGGGTTCTTGGACTGTGTGGAAAGGAACTTCTTGAACAGCTGGTGAAAGAACCTACCAGAGGAGATGCCCAGCTAGACCTGTTTTTTTGGTGTATGTGTTCATTTTGGCAGGGGTAGAGTTAACTCTCTTAATAATGGCTGCTATGGGGTTGTGTTTTGGATTTGTGCTGAAGTCAAGTTGATAATACCAAGATGTTTTTGTTATTGCTGAGCAGGGCTTGCACAGAGCCAAGGCCTTTTCTGCCTCTGGTACAACCACACTGGGGAGGGGACTGGGGGCACTTGGCAGGCTGGGAGGAGACAGAGCCAGGACAGGTGACCCAAACTGACCAAAGGGAAATTCCAGACCATGTGGCATCATGCTTAGAATGTAAGTGGTTCTGCTTGGATTGTGCATGGCCTTTGCTTTCCCTATTAAACTGTCTTTATCTCAGCCCACAAGTTTCCTGGCATTTATCCTTCCCACTCTCTCCCTGATCCCACTGGTGCAGGAGTGAGCAAGTGGCTGCTTGGGGCTTGGCAGCTGGCTGGGCTTAAACCATGACGAGCAAAGAAGGACTAGCGGGTGATGTGATGCGGTGGTTGGTGGCTGTCTTGGGCGGAGAGACCATGAAATATTAGTTTTCAGCACTGGGTGGAGTAAGGAGGGGCACCAGCAGAACTTCCACCTTGGACTTCCATCTAGCAGACTTTGGCCTGTTTAGGACATTGATTGACAGAGTTTCTTTGGAGTCAGTCCTGAAGGACAAAGGAGTCCAGGAAGGCTGGATGTGCTTTAAAAAGGAATTATTAAATATTCAGAATCAGGCTGTCCCCTTGTCTAGAAAAACAAGCCATCAGGAAAAAAGACTGGTTAAAGAGAACTTGGGGGAAAAAAGATAATCTATATCTCTGGAAGGAGGGTCAAATAACTTGGGAGGACTGTAAGGATGTTGCAAGATCATACAGGGAGAAGATTAGAGGGGTCAAAGTCCTACTAGAACCTAATTTGGCCACAGCAGTTAAAGGCAGCAAAAAAGGCTTGTATAAATACAGTGATAGCAAAAGGAGGGTCACAGAGTGTCTTCATAATTTGTGGAATGCAGAGGGCAGTGTAGTGAGTGACAGGGAATGAGGAAAAGGCAGAGGTGTTTAATGCCTTCTTTGCCTTGGTCTTAATTTCATTCCCACTTGTCCTTGGGATACCCAGCTTGAGAAATTACCAGAGCTGGAAATTGATGATGGGCAGATGAGTGAAGCCCCCATAATGCAGGAGGAAATCGTTAGTGACCTGCTGTGCCAATTAGACACTCACAAGTCTATAGGTGCTGGTGAGATCCCCCCAGAGTAATAAGGGAACTGATAAAACATCTTGCCAAACCACTGTCAATCATCTATCAACAGTCCTGGTTACTGTAGAAGTTCCAGAAGAATGGAAATCAGCAAATGTAGTGCCCATTTGCAAGAACAGCTGGAAGGATGATCCTGCAGGGCTGTAGTTACCTCAGTTCTGGGCAAGGCTGTGGAAGAAATGCACGAAGCCCATTACATGGCACATGCAGGGCAACCAGGGGATCAAGCCCAGAAAAACATGGATTTACAAAAGGCAGGTCCTGCTTGACCAACCTGATCTCTTTCTATGACAAAGCAACCTGCTTAGTAGATGAGGGGAAGGCTGTGGGTGTTGTCTGTCTGAACTTGAGTAAATGTATTTGACCCCATCACCCACAGGATCCTCCTAGGAAAACTGCGTGTGGCTTGGATGAGAGGAGTCTTCGATGGGTAAAAAAACCAGAGAGTGGTGGTGAATGGAACTAAATCAAGCTTGCAGCCAGTCACCAAAGGTGTTTCCCAGGGCTCTTTTTGTCGTGTTTAACATCAGTTATCTGGGTGCTGCAATTGAGCGTCCCCTCAGTCAGTTTGCAGATGACACCAAGCTGGGTGGGAGTGCTGATCTGCTGGAGGGCAGGAAGGCTCTGCAGAGGGATCTGGACAGGCTGGATCATGGGCTGAGCCCAGTGGTGTGAGGTTCAGCAAGGCCCAGTGCTGGGTCCTGCCCTTGGGTCACAGCAAGCCCAGGCAGTGGCACAGGCTGGGGCAGAGTGGCTGCAAAGCTGCCACAGGAAAAGGACCTGGGGGTGCTGGTGACAGCAGCTGAACATGAGCCAGCAGTGCCCAGGGGGCCAAGAAGGGCAATGGCATCCTGGCCTGTGCCAGCAATGGTGTGGCCAGCAGGAGCAGGGCAGGGATTGTCCCCCCGTACTCAGCACTGGTGAGGCCACACCTCAAATCCTGTGCTCAGTTTTGGGCTCCTCACTTTAAAAAAGACACTGAATTCCTGGAACGTGTCCGCAGAATGGCAACATAGCTTGTGAAAGCTTTAGGACATGTCACAGAGGAACACTTGTTAGAGCTGGGTTTATTTAGTCTTGAGGAGGCTCAGGGTGGACCTCATTGCTCTGAACAACTTCCTGAAGGGAGGCTGCAGTGAGGAAGGGTTGACCTCCTGCTGTGCTTGCAGTGAGAAGACAAGAGGAAATGACCTTAAGCTGAGACAGGGGAGATTCAGGTATTAGAAATTTTTTTTCACTGTTAGGGTGGTCAGAGGTTGGAACATTTTGCCCACAGAGGTGGTAAAGTGGCTACCCCTGGAGGTGTTCAAGAGGCATCTGGGTCTGGTGATGTGGTTTGGTGGTTCATGGGTGACAAGGGTAGTGCTGAGCAGACAGTTGGACTGGGTGATCATGAAGGTCTGTCCCAACCTTGACAATTTCCCGACTCTTTAGCTGCAGCGGGTCACTGGTGTAGTTCTAGTCTTCTAAGGTGCTATGCAATGCAGGGATCGATACTGTACTATACTAAGCGTTTGGTCTTCATTTGAAATTAAAGAATAAGCAATGACTGGACCGTAATTTATGGCTGAAAAGTAAGCTTTAGGGTGCAACTCTTCTACCTTTACCACAGTTCTGTGTGAAATTCCTGTTTTAATCTTGGTATCAATAGTTATTTGATATGTTCTAGCATCTACTACTTGGTGTGTCCTCCACATTAAAATAAAATTCAGCATTTCTTTATACGAAATATATATGGTGCCTGCAACACATACTTGAGACCCACAGAATATATGAACAGGTAAGATTAGCCTTTCAGCTGTGTTTTGTGAAATTGTCAAAACATCTAACACATTACCATATTGCAGAATATTTACAGCAAAAATTGCAGAAGAAGGTTCTGCTGGTACCAAACTGACACCACTAATTCCTGGAGGCCACAGTCTGCATGCCTCTCACTGTTAGCTGTTAACTACATAAATCTGTAATGGGAAATTACTGTTAACATTGAAATGAAAAAGTACATTACAGTCTCTATTTACTAGGAATATGACAGCAACTCAGTTGAACTGACACTTCCTAGGTGATCCTGCCTTGGCAGGGTGGGCTGGATTAGATGATCTTCAGAGGTTCCTTCCAACCCTAGCAGTTCTGTGATTCTGTGATTCAAAATACTTGGGTTTTTTGCTATCTGAGACACACTTGTTACTTAGTTCTGTTGTTGTTAAAAACAAAAAAAAAAAAAAAAAAAAAAAAAAAAAAAGTGGTCTTATTTCTAAGGTGTAAGTGCAGTAATTTTTCTCTCAAAATCAACAGTACAACAGTCCAAAACAGCTATACAAGAACTGAAGCCATTCAGGTATGTTTGTAACAAGAAAACAAATTTATTGATTTTAAAAGACAAGACACAATTTTGTTTTGAAAAACACAAGAAAGCTAGCCTGAGTTCAAGTCTGAAATATTCAGAAAAATCCTACTGTCTTTAGTATGTTCCAGTCATTTTTTTATACAACACACTAAAAGTTAATATATATTTTTATAATTATAAAAGGTCCCCAGTTATTGTACAGTACACAATACAAATTGCCAACAAACTATTATTTAGCTCCTGCCAGTTTTGAGAGGACATTATATACTAAAAGATTTAGCATTTGTCACAAAAATCACATCAGGAAATACGTATTTACAAAATCAAATACATTATACAAAAAAAACCATCACGTTATTCTGTAAAGATGTCTTCTTTAAATAATTAAAAAGTATATTCAACTGTAGCCCAAAAACTGGAAAAGAACATTACATTATCTCACACATACAATCTACAAAAAGTTGCTTACCTCATTTACATAATATATTCAGTCAACTGGAAAATAAGAATTTGAATATGTCCTAGTGTTATGATGTTTCTGTGCTGTGGGACTGGATAATGTAATCTGCCACTTACTAAGTGAAATTTAAATGATGGCACTTAAAAAAAATACAGTATAAAATAAATGCAACAAGGGAAGTTTCCTAGAAGGTAAGAAAGCCCTGAGTGATGATAAAATTATTGATTGGTAGCTCTAGAATTAACCTAATTAAAGTTTACCACCTCAGGCACAATTTTCCAAGTTTTTGAAAGGCACTCAAAGTTTCTTTAACAGCCTCATTGGTTATTAACTGTAAATCCAAATTTTCAGTGGGTATGAGTGGAAATGGGCAACTTGCTTTGGTACAAAAGTGATATTTTCCCAACATATTTTAAGTTGCTCAACTGGGTTACTTTAAAATGGGTATTTAATGTTTAAATACAAGGCAGTCACTTTAATATTGTATGGAAGGAAACTTTACTTGGGGAATCCATTAAATATTCTTTGTGTAAAAAGCTTTTGCTGGCATCAGTGAGTCAAAAAGAATTGAACTGAGTTCCTGTTAAAACCCAATCCATTCAAGGTTGCTCTTCTGAAGTCTAAATCCCTCCTAAAAAGACATTTATTATTTCAGAGTAAAATTAATCTAGAACTGAAAATTCCTGTAAGATGTTTGCACCATAACCAAGAAAGTGCTTAAGAACATACGAAGAACATTTTCCTGAATTAGTGTTAAGTGAGGCTCATTTGATGCCCATAGGCTTTTTCTGGGCCTTGTTTTCTACAGTGAATTTCAGCCTTAATGAGCAATCTCCAAGAACAATTCTTACCAAATATTTAACTACTCAGGGCTTCCAATCCCAAAATGCCGATTTATTTTTTTCAACAGGAAAAGGAGAAGAATAAAACAAGAGTTAAAATGATAGTTTTCAAACTAAGGCATATTTTACTTCAAACAAACACTAGGCAGTCACTTTGTAAGTGGCTTTTACTATTTCTTAGTTAAACTGGTAAATTAAACTCAGGTCTACTGGCACATAAAATCACTAGCAGCAATGATCAAGGCATGCAAACTCAGAAGCATTTACAGTAAATTATGAATAAAAAAAGTTGTTAAATTAAAACCCTTTGAGTATTGCATTTATGTTAATTATGCATTAATTTGCATTAACTGACTAAAAATGTTTACAGCTTACTTGCACTATACTACTGACGTAATTCCCTTAAATAACTTTAAATGATACCCTTTTTCTTTGCCCTCAGCTAGACTTAAATAAGTACAGCTGCTTTAGTGTTTGCTGACTGATATTGCAAGGAACCAGTAGAAAATGAAATGTATTCTCACTTAGTAAGGTGGCATCAGTATCTCTAAGTTAAAAAGAATCTTTACTTGCTGCTACACTTGTTCCCTTGTTCCTGTAAGCAGTAATTTGAAGAACAAAGGGGCTTTTAAAATTATTTGCTCGTGCAATTTCTAGGTTGCTTTTAAAATTCTGACATTCAAGAAGGGCCATCCAAACTGTACCCTTGTATGTGAAATTTAATAAAATACCTTCATCTTCTAGCTAGTCATTATTGCAGTGACTGAGTTTTAAAAGGAATATTAACATAATTGTGCACTTTCTGTTCCTGTTTCTCACAAACACTGCCAAAAATTTCAATGCAAACACCTCAAATAATCTGCAAAATTTATTATTACTAAACCTTCTTTTAATCCTAAAGATTTCTCTTTCACAGTACTGGAGTATTCCAATACTAATCTATCTCAGGAAATTTTCAAAATAGCTGAATATATTTTCTAAACCTTTATCTTCTAAAGGAATCTTAAAGTAGACAACTTCCTATCTGTAGAATCATGTTTGATTTTCTTTGTATATATATATGCAGCTATGAAAACCAGGGAGCTGAAGTACTGTTCTATATTACACAGTACATATAAATGGCAATGAATATTTTGCCTACATCTACTGAGGCCCTATTAATAAAAAAAATCCCCATATTGTATGCAAGTATTTACTTTAGACATAAGTAAAAAAAGATTTACAACACTATAAGCTATTTCAAAGTATATGCTCAGTGAACTAGTTAAATTATCTAAAAATCTTTGTTCCCATCATGTTACTTACAATGCTCAAAGGGTTAATGCAAGGCATCATATCAAATTAATTTCCTAGCACTAGAACTAAGCACTGTGTGTTTATGCTTCTATTCCAGTTTTTATTGTCAGTGTTAAATCACCAAACAAATTAGCAAAGATACTAGAATTCCATGTATCAATTTGCTTTAAATCGTACACAAAGAGCATGTCCTGTTAGTGTGACAAGGGCCCAATTTTCAGAAATTCATCTTGCTCTCTCAGATTTGTACTTTGAACTCTAAAATTATTGTTGTATACTTATATTACTAATAAATCTGGGGGTTTTGTAAGCACATTTATAGCTCTCAGTGGTTGCTTTTGTTTTGTAAAAGCATTCTGAATTAAACTGGATTGCAGTGCATCTCTAACATGGATTTTTTTCTAAACAGTGCAGGTATCAGTTGGTGAAAATGATAAAGATATCAGATCATTTCTCCTAGGGAAACCAAGATAAAACAAAAAGTGTTTCAGATATTTAAAAATACCTTGCTTTAAATTAAATTCATATATAGACCTATGCATTCCTGAATGACAGAACTTAATTTTCCTATTTTTTTGAACTAAAGGCAGTAATGCCTTTAAAACCATAATTTTATAGGCAAATAATTTAACATCTATTTTCCAAATTTTTATGGAACTTTTAAAAAATGAAGGTGCTTTGAGCATACTACAGTACAAGCAAAAAAAAAAAAAAACAACTGAAAAAAATAAGAAATATGTTTTAAAACTGATTTACCACAAGACAGATAAAAATGTAACAAAACACTTTAACATATATAAAACTTTTGAAAATTGGGCCCTGTGCTTTGAAAAGGTAGTTCAACAAGACCTCTTCCCCCACACTGTTCACTGTGCTATTTTGTGCTAATGGGGGAAATGCCTCTAAAATAATTATTCTGGATTCCATTTCAAGATTAGATAAAACACATAAATCATGTCAACTCTCATAATGTCTACCCTGTGGACACACGCTACACCTCTCCATAGCATTGACCAGAGACGTCAGAGCTGGTGTGGCAATGCAGCCGCACGCTACACATTACAGAATACACACTGAGGTATTCGCATCTCTCTACTTGAACAAGGACTAAAACCCAGCTATTAAACAGCAAGGGTGTGCAAAATGTTTTATCTAAGCATTTGATTGAAATTTCAGTAAGAACAAAACAAAAGACCCCCAAATTTGTAAGTTTACAACATAGTAAGATAGTTGCTCTAAAAAAACTTGGTAAAATCTTTAGAATTTAAGAGTAGGAATACAGACTCCAGTCAGTTTTCTGAATCAGTGAAAGTTTCAATTTGTTTTGAAAATTCATTGTTTTTAGAAGCTATGAAATACATTCMATTTTTTGTATTCAGATTTTTGTTCAGTTTTTGTTTTTCACTTGATGACATTTAACAACTGAGTGGAGTGGAAAGCTAAACAATGAAAGATACTCAAGTCCCACTATATTTAGCAATCTAGATTTACCTTTTACAATTGTACTCTTTTCTCAGCAACAACAAATTCAACATTAAACCAAGAAAGAATAAGAAAACACAAACAAACACAAAAATTAAAACAACTACTACAGTATTAAAAAAAAGCTGAAAATGAAAAAAAAAGTTGAATTATTTCACTTTATTTTACTTGTAAACATCTTATAATGCACAATGAAGGGGAGTAAATATTTATCACAGCTTAGTTTTAGCATTTTTGGTGAAGGGTACAGATGTGCTGATTTCTAAGGAAAAATCAGGACACACTGAGCTATATACGTGACAACAAAATCTATAATGAGATTCAGTGCATTTATGAGTTTAGAAATAATGAATATAAATGTCACTTTTACTTTTTAATGAGGCAAAAGCCATCTACTGACATTAGTAGGAATTATGCCTACACAGAATGAGCTGGATGGGTTCACAATTCTGCAAAGGAATTAAAATTTTTCTTTGTGCACCAGTAATGTTAGGACATTTTAGTTCATGTGCAGCTGTATTTGGAGCATATGTAAACTCTAGCAACAAACTTGTTTGCTATAAATACACTTCCATTTTACATGCTCTTCTCCCATTTGGTATATATGACTTTAAAGTCATTTCCAGACACACTAGATAAACCAGAATAAAAGAATCCTATTTTTTTACACAGTCTTTCCTATAAAGTTGATCTTTTTGTGTTCTCATTCACTTTTTGGATTTTTTTCCTTATTTAATCCTACTACTTTAGTATAGTAAATTCATGTGTCTGCATAATGAAATGTTTTTGAAGAAAAACTTGAGTTCTTTAATGTCAATTAATATGGTCTCTATAAACTGATATTATTTAACCATTAAAATGTAATATCTGGCTGATACACCACAAAATATAGAAATTGAAAACATGCACTGCATTATGTACCTGCTCATTTATTTCTTTTTAGTTTTTAAAATTAAAAGTAGGCAAGGGTTTAGAAAATATATAATCATGCCTGGGACTATGGTCAATCTATTTTGACATTTGAAGTTGGTATTAAAGCTAGTTTTGCTTTCCAAATTCCCAAGCAAATTTTATTTCTATTAAAGTGAAATCCAGCTAGAAACAAGAAAAAATAGGTCTATTGTCATTCTAAGAGGGATATTAAAATTATTTAATAATAAAAAAATCCTTTTATTCTTTTGAAGGCTGTGTAACCTGTCCTTACTTCTTAGGGAATTTGAAAATGACAGGCACACCTTGTTGAATTAATTTAAGAGTTAAGAATAACAAAAAGTACTAAGTCTTAGCTTCAGTTCTGTTTAAGGCACCATGTAATAGCCGAGGTACAATGATCCCTGATGTACATTCTTAAATGGCAATGGTCCATCTAGCCACCTATTCAAATTCTACACAATTGGGAATAGGTACAAGTGAGGTGTGCCAGTTACACTGCCTTGTCTAATTTTTGTAAAAATTTAAATTCACTTTAACAACAAGGAAATGTTTTTGAAAGGAAAATGATGCAGGTTGCTACATTCCTTGCATTCTATAAATCATCTTTTCTAAGAGCAGCAGATTGAACCACTAGTAGGAAAAGACCTGGAATAGAAGAAAGTCATCCAAATGGAATGTTTTCCTGTATGTCCAGTTCAGCATAAGTAGCACATACACTTAAAATTAACAATAATCAAGTCACTTCTTTTTTAGCTTCAGTTTCTAACAACTACAGTGCCACTGAACAATCAAAAGCGTTAGTTCAGTGGCCTCACATATAGAATCAGTAGTCTTCAAAACAGAGGAACTTGTATGCAAATAATATCTGAAACCGTCGATTTTAAATGAAGCTTGCATTGTTTACATCATGTTCAGATAATTAGATACATTTATGTCATACAGATTACCACATTCTGATACAATTCTGTCTTTAAACAGCTTCTTCCTCACAGGAAGAAACGAGGAGATCTTCTCAACCCTCCAGCATTATTACAAAAAATCCCCCTGAATACTCACAATTTTATCAAAATAGTGTCTTCTCGTAGTACGATGAAAAGCACCTTTTATAACAAATTTGATACATCTGCTGTCAAATAAGTATGCCTCCAGTGTAAATCAAAGAAAACAGTTCTTTTGATATTTCACAGAAGTGCATCTAATTAAAAACCTATCTATATGAAATCAGCATAATAACTAATAATTAACATTAAAATATTTTTTAAACTATGAAAAAAAATTAAATTATTGTAAGAWGACAAAACATTAACATTAAACTTTGCAAAAATCTTCCTTGCATTGGATACAAAGAAGCCTCTTCATATTGAGTGGCCAAAGTAAACTGATTTTGTTTACAAAAATTTGTTTCTAAACAGACCTGGCAAAATACGTACACCCATTCCATTTAACAACTCCAACAAAATAATGATCAGAACAGTTACATTTGACAACCTTCGGACTTATTCTCTTTTTTTTTTTCTTTTTCATATTAAACCTAAACAGCTAATGCAATGGGGTGTGTGTCGGAGGCCAGGGGAAGTTTCACATTAGACTGCAGTATATGTATTTCCAGTAGCACTGCATTGTCTGATAGTCTGAGTAGTTGCAACAATGTGCTCATTATGAATTGGGTTCAGGAGGTTCTGCTGTACTCCACTCTCAAGCACTGGCTGCATGCAGCCCACCTGGAATGCCTGGTTTAGCTCAGTTTTCTCTCTCTTAGCTTGTGGCTCTCCACTTTCATCCAGCTCTTCATCTATTTCACTTTCAACTTCGCTGCCCTCATCTGCATGAACAAACCAGCATGTAACTACCACAAAGGAGAAGTTTCTAATACAAGGCTCTTTATTTTGTAAGTCATAGTTGAAATACAAGGGAGCAATCTGATAAAGCATAAACTGAATATTAAAATTTTAATGGAAAAGAAGTCAACTGTTATCTCAAATAGATAAACAGATTCAGGTTTCATCACTTGAGCTACACACTTCTGATGTGGAAAAAAAGCCTGGAATCTCAAAAGGTCTAACAAACAATGTTAACTTCATATTGGAAAATGTCTCATTTCCTAAACAGATGAACAAGAATTGTTACTTTTAGGTACAGATAGGGAAACTGAGGTGACGAGAGTTGTGGTCACTTGACCCCAAATTTTGACAAACATTCTTATATTCACTAGTTGAGTTCTGAGGTCAAATCACCCCAAATCACTCAAGCAGTCAGTATAAGAATGCATGTCAAAATAGAGCAGGAAGAGAATTTGAGGAACTAATTTTTCCCTGACTACTTGCATACAATTCTGCTTCTTGACTTAGCAAAATATTCACTACAGTTAAATATCCATAAGCTTATTCTTGTCTTTCTTTCCACACCTGGTACCCTCCTCCATCCTATTAGATATAACAAAATTTGCATAAAAATTGGAGTATTTCTTTGTGACAATAATAAACACCTTCAAAATATTCTTACTGTAAAACAAACCTATGATATTCCAGTCATTATCACATGTGGCATATTACAGACACAGCTATTGCATTATATCAATGTATCCATACAGCATATAATGCACTTAATAGGATGATACAGCTCTAAATTCTGTTTGACTGTGTTTTTAAAACATAAGGATTTATTTTGCTCAGAGACACATTAGCTCTAATCAGAATTATACCCTGGAGATACTAAAATGCTTACCTTTATCCATATTTCCAGGGGACACAGCATTTAAATCACCAAACTGCAAAATAAACAATTAAAAAATGGACACAGTCTTAAGCAAATGTGGACTTAGAATATCTATAATGTAGGAAATCTGTGCTCCACTGGTTTGATGCATTCATTCAAATGCATGATCTTAGCTGCAGCCACAGCCATAGCAGAACAATTTCTCATTCCATTTCAGTCTTGTGCTTATTAAGACAATTATCACTAAGTAAACCCTCAAAAATTAGAATGGAGAAATACAAACTTTTTAAAGATTGCCTTCTCAGGGCCTTTGTTGTTTGAAGTGAACTATTTCTGTGTCTTATAAAGCCATAAATTATAGTGGACATTCATTCTGAACTGCCAATACTATAACAAAAAACTGTCTTTAAAATTTCCCAGGCACCATTTTAACTGTACTTGAGCAAAATGAAGTATGTCATAGTCTTGTTAATCTACCTGGAAGGCAGATGAAAGGCACTGCTGAGAAAGGGTTTATAACCTGCTAACTGATTTACATCAAAATCCAGAGCTCTTAACAGAAGCTGCATGTGAGTTAGAAACCTTCTTCCCTTTCCTTCGTCAGTTTCTCTTGTGTGAAATTTGGAAGAGTAAAATGCCACCAGTGGATATAAAATGAAAAGCACATTGTTTAGATAGATACATTTCTAGCCATAAATGATGATACCAGTCTTTTCCAGAAGAATTTTGCCAACACCTGTGTCCAAGGTAGGACAGGAGAGGAAGGAAGAAGTATGAGAATGCTCTTCTCAGCTGCAACCAGTTTATACTGTTTTACAGTGCTTGTTGGACTGCAGTCTTCCTTGTTTTATTTCAGCCATTGAATACACAGAAATATAAGAAGATATGCATTTCATGTATTACTTCTATTCTGCCCCTCACCTCCAAAAATTTTGCAATACTTACTCCCTCATAGTATTTCCATATTCAGTCTCATAAACTTTTTAGAGGCTCTATGCTACATTTATGTCTTTATCATGTAAAGTCTGTTGAGACAACAAGAATATAGTAACTGCATACTTGTGTAGTACTTTCTGCAAATATAAGGCAAGAAATGTAAGAGCATTTATACTGATGGTGGGTCTTTCTACTAAGCAGAAAAATTATTTAATTTTTCTGAAACATGTCATGACACATGATATAAAATAATTTGACAAAGCAATCTGAGACACCTTCCAACTTCTCTTGAAAGTATATTATCTCTTTATAATATTTAATAAGCCTATCAATATATCTTGCGGGAAGAATGACAACTCAACTAGCAAAATTACCTGCAATTTATAGGTAACACAGAACATGATAGAGTGACTCGCAAGTGTAAAAATGTAACAAATCCGACCTATTAACGATTTAGCATATTTTCAAATATACCCATTTTACAGCACCTTTGAAGCATTATTCTTTTGGGACAGTTCATGCTTTCCTTACTGTCTCACTCAAAAGAAAAGGTCAGATGAACTACTGAAAAGAAGAGGAATGAGAGAATCTTTGCCTTGCAAATGCCATAGCTGAGTATAAAAAATAGTTGTGCTTTGAGACTTTAGATCTTTTATAAGCCAATAGTCTTTGAAACAACTGTATGAAAATCAAATGTGTTGCAAACCTTTATGTATGTCTGCACTGGTATGTGAACAGGTCTGTACAAGCCAAAATTCTGCATGTAAACCTGCCTTCTTACATCAAAGAAGGTATACATTTTGTGTGGGAATTATGTGTGCAAATCCATGTAAACAGATCCACAGAACTAACATAACATTTTCCTATTACTATGCTCTTTTTTATTTTCACATAAAATATTCAGGTCTCAAAAAGTGGAAGATGGTTGCAGGTTGATCAATGTTTTTCAAACTATGCATAGGAATCTGTGTGCAGATTCATAAAAGAGTAAGTTCATTTAGAAATAAGAATTCAGTGTTATTTTAACACTCTTACAATGACCCAGTTATACAAGTTTAAAACCACTGAACATATTTGTAACTCAGTCTATTGCAATACTGCAGAACATCCAACCATTCTACATACACCCCTAAAAATGTGCAAAAACACTTTCTCCAATTCATCACTAAATCTATCAGTCTAGTCTCTTACATATTGTCTTACCTCTCCCATAACTGCAATAGGTGTCTCTCCTGTTGCCTGAGCAACACGATGTTCTACTAAGTAAAACATGTATTCATCGTAAAGCAAGCGGATCAGATGAAAAGAGCCAAAGCTAGCAGCACTGCGCAAGGTTAAATCCCGAATCACCATTGAGCTATTTGAAAATAAAAAATATATATATGTTTATGTATTGTATGTCACAGCCATTTTAACATTTACCCATGTAGACAGACATTTCACCTCAAAACTAATATTCTCAAAAGTAACATTATCCTCAAATGTCTGTTTTAAAGGGATGACCAGAAAGGGCAATCATTTGCTTCTCTCCTTTCTCAGAACATACTGTTGAACACCACACAGGAAATAACCAGACTGGTTGGGTTTTGGTATTGAACCTATGCATAACTACCACTAATTGAACAAGCGTAAAACTTAACTTGAAAGAAACTTTGTTGAAAACATAAACAACTAAAATGGCAAGAAAACAATTTGTTTTTAAAGAAACTGTTGCTTAAATAATGTCTGTTGTGTCAGTCTTTCCATGGCAATGCTTTTAATTGCCAGAATTTAAAAAGTTTTGAAACTTAAAATTAAAAAAATATAGACTTATTGTGTGTTCATATTATGTCTTCGTATCTTCAGCAAGCAGTAGCTACAGTCAGGTTCAAAGAACAAGGTTTACTCTGATAACTGTTTCAATAAGCAGCTAACATGAAATGCTTGTCTTAATGTTCTTTTCATATAATAAAAACAGCTTTTGCCTTTCTTATCTAATAAACATTGATGCCACAATGTTTTAGTAAGTAATACTAAAAACAGTGACTTAATAATTGTGTAGTTTTTTAACCAAAACATTTCATAGTATGTTTCTAACTCTCGACAAAATTACACCTGCGTTCATTTTCAAATGGCCTTTAAAACAATAAACTAGGGCCATTTAGGTCCCTGTTCATTTGCTGATAGCCCTGAGTTCAAGGTTAAAAACAGAAGTACTCTGAAAAAAACCCCATGTTTTTCATGATGTACAAAGGCACTGTTTGATATTAGATTTATCAACTTCATTACAATGCACAATTCAGCAATTAATAGAATAATTAGAATGTTTTAAAATCTATTAAATGCTACCTGTAGAATGACCATTTTAACAGAAATTGCCGTGCTGCTTTAGGAAAGCTGGGTCTTCCTTCATATGGTTTCAATGCTTGCATCATTACATTATCAAGCCAGGCAGCCCACTGCTCCAGAGTGCTCTGCTGTTGAAGAGTCATCTTGAAATCCGTTTCAAGTCTCTGAACCATGTTGTCATCACACTGGCACACCCAGGAAGCCTGCTCCTGTTATAGCACATGGCAGCTCTTGAATTGACAATACATAAGCCAAAGCACACAACGTAGTTGTATCTCAAAGGTTAAGCTGTTCAATGGATGAAAGCGACTGGACCCACTTACAAGACAGACTAAGAAGTGTTTTTTATTTTACATCTATTGTAATTTTGTTGAAAGCAAATAGGTGGGAAAAGCATACCATGAAAGAACAGACATCAAATAAAGAAATTAGGACAAACAATGTAAGCAAAAAAGTTTCCTGTTTCCCACATTCATTTGTGAAAACAGGCTTCCAATTTTGTAATTTTTCTGTTGAAATACTTATATCTTGTAATTTTTTTCTGAGATTTCAGGCAGAACAAGCAAGAAGAAGAGTCAAATGCAGGAGACTAAAGTAATAAAAGAAGTAGTGTGAAATCAAGTGCAATGTTCCTTTTGTTCTGAAGAAGTTAAGCTTAAAGACAAATCCTGTTACATGGTCTTATAAAAGAAACTTTGTATGCAAACAAGGATTGTTTGCTGACTCTACACAGTAATAGATTACACATCGCTTAAAGACAACACAAGCTGCACACAAGTGGAGAAACACACTACGCAGCAATCAGCAATTTAGTCAGTGTTACCAAGTTTAAATAAAGTTAACGGTTAAATTCAGAAAATGAGAAAAAAATGACAGCTCACTAACTGCAAGCCATTTCCATTTAAACTTTAGTTGTCATGTGCCAAGTTAACATCTCATTCACAGACTCTGTATCCATGTCAACATATTACTATACTTAATGTATTGTATCTTTGGTCAAGAGCTCTTGACTAGATTTCTGTTAAGTGTGTTAACAAGTACATTAAAACACTTTTTTACAACTAAGAGAAACAGAGAACTACCAGAAATCCGAAACCTTTCCACTTCGCTGGCCGAAAGGACAAAAGTATTTTTCCTCAGACAAGCAAAAACATCTAGACAAATTAAGCTTAGTAAAAACACGAATTTATACTCTATAGGTTCCAACCATACTAATCTAATCCATTATTCAGGAGATCTTGTAAATTTAGGCAGAGACATGTAGAAAAAAAATACTAATGTATGGGGTTTTAATACTAATTTATGAAGACAGTCTCTACTGAAAATGCTATGCATTTAAAACCTTAGAGACATTCAGAAGATACGCTACTAAGTTCTAATCCTAAAATATAATTTTTGCTATTAGTAAGACACAATTCATGGTACCCATTCTAAGAAGGTATTTGCTCTACATTTGCATAGAAGTTGGAAGAATATGTGCATTTCAAGACAGCAAATTGAAACAGGTAATGGTTGTGAGCTCTTACTTTCCTAAAGCATAAGCTGTCACATTTGGACTGAGTCACAATGTATATGAATGAGCAAAATATTAGCACTTGTCTTTCTTGATTGAATGATGCCTGACAATAATGTTCAAAATCATAGAAGAAATCAAACTTTAAAAACCCCTGCTATTCAAAACTAAATTTTACCTGAACATTGGCAAAATCAACACGGTTGAGATCATTGAGCATCTGGTTGATTTGAGAAGTATTTTGAAGCACAGCACGAGCTGCTTGAGCCAGGTGATTAAGAGATGTGTATCTTCGCAGAGTCTGGGCAAAGGCACTTACAGCGGCAACCTATGAAGAAATTTATTTTTAAATATTGTGCTCCAAAGATTAATTCTACAGATTGAGTCTTGACTTTCATTTTAATAGAGTATATTAATGAGTCCTCATATTTTAATTATACCATGTAGCAGATAAAGTAATATTACTTCCTTTGCCATTACTTGATACTTGATGCTAAACATGGAATTTAGCATTAATGTTTAAAATGCTTCTCCTTTTAGATGCTATTGCCCGCTTGGTTTGCCACTGCAAGAATAGTACTTCAAGTTTCATCTACCTTGGTTTGTATCATCCTCTGTGGAATATTGTTCATGGCATTTGAAAGCCAACCTTCAAGGCTTTTTGCAAAATTGCGAATGGCTTGGGTCAAGGCACCTGCGCATTGGAGAATAAAAACAGAATGAAAAGAAAGCAGTGCACCTGTCTTGAAATGTTTTGCATCCTCAGAACTCCTGTACCAAACTTTCAGGTCTGCTGCATTTACTTATTAGACAAATCTAGTCTAGGTTCAAAATGCCTCACTGAGATAAAGTTTACACAATAATGTATTAATAATATAATGTAATAATTCTTTTTACTTTTGGTTTAATAAACATTCTGACTTCTTCACCAGACAATCTTCCAAAGAAATCTGTGACTTAGCAGTATTGTTGGGGGACTCCTATACAAGAAGAACACTAATTGCAGCAGTTGTGGTGGAATTTTCCATCACAAATTTTCAGCTTTCCATTTTACCTAGACACCTCTTTCAAAAAGCAAAAGTCTGGGGAAAAATCCACTTATAGGAATATTGCAGTTTCCTCAAATAAGTCCAAATTAATCTTAAACTATGTCATAGTGCTGCTTAATTCAGTTTAAAAGAATAAATTCCATTCACATGCAGTTCTTAAGGATATCATCAATAAGCAAGATATAGGAATGTGTTCCACTGACAGAAAGTAAAATTATTCAAATGACTGTGAAATCTGTGTGCATTTTGTTTCTTTTCTATAGCATCCACAGGAATGCTGAATGGTTGACAGATTTAGAGAGACACTGAAGAAGCCCCTATAGCACTCTGCATTACTAAAACCAGAAATTTTAATTTTTCAGAAGAGGACAGGAAGTATAGTCCCAAGGAACAGTATCTGGAAAAAATAAAATTGTATCTTCTGAGTGATAGAAACCTAGCTTTCCCAAGCCTAAACCTTGCACATTGACATAACAGCACTACACTCAAAATGTTGCAAAAAATAGGCAAAAAAAAGAAAAAACTAAAGGTTTCTGAAGACTACTAGAAAATGAAAGCAACTACAAAAGTGAAGAGGAAAAACCTAAGGAAGTAATATCTTTTTTTAATAATACCTTTTTAAAATAAAACYTTCTACCAGAAATGTAAATTTACTAAAAGAGAAACTATATTTTTTGTGATATCTTCTTCACATGTCTTCAAACTTGCAGTCAGAAGCAGTAAAATCCATATTGGTAATTCTTATAATTCACCACATTTTGAATGTTTAGCTGATCACAATTTGATTTTACAAAATATCTGTGTTAGCTGAGCCCTCTTATGGTATCAGGTTTTCTCTCCTTTAAGGCTTACATGCGAAGAACAAGCTTTTTTCTTCAGCCCTGTCAATCCCCTAGTTCACTTGTGTTGCTTTGTAAATTATTTCTGTGCACTTACTAATTGACTATGTATTCATTCACATTTCCTTACCTACCAGACAAGATGGAAGTAATAATGTAAATACTGTATGAATAGTACTTAGACATTCAAGAAAAACATTACCACTTTTTCACTTCGAATGTTCTCATGACTCTTTTTTACCCAAGTGTATTTTTTTATATATGTTACAAAATTATTTGCATCACTGTAATGCTGATGTCCTTTAAAAATAAACACGGAAAAGCAGCTCAGGCCTTAAGAAAGGCCCTTAACTAGAAAGAAAAAGGAACAAATAAAAGGAATTTTAAGTTCTGAAGAAATAAAATAGCTAAAGTAGCTAATCAGGCATCAGTATTGCATAGAGCCATCATGAATTTCTAATGACCTTTGGAGATATATTAAATAAGGAATTTTTCTCATATCCCTAAGTACACATGCAGCCATTACCAAAACCATAAGCACCTATATCCTTGAACTTGTAAGTTAATCTGAACCCTTTCAAAGAATCTTTGTATGATAAGCATGGCGCAAAGGGCCTAAACCATTAAGTGTTCCTAGTCACACACTAAAGGATGTGGCAATGGCAGTTACAGAAAGTTTGATTTGCATAAGCACCTAAAAACCTTAACTTCTGAACCAAAAACCCCCTGACTTGTACAAAACTGAGCCTTACAGTCTTTCCAGTACTTCAATATTTTGTCTGTCTGGAACTGTGTAATATGGCATGGAAATGTATTTTGCATAAATTCTCCACCTATCATGGAAATTAACTCAAATCAAATTTGTTACGGTCCATTCTGCCATATGTGAAGATGCAAGATGTCCACTCTAAAACATAACAGGACACTAGATAATTATGGTCTTTATTCCTTACTCCAATGGACAGCATTTCACTTTCTTAGGAAACTGAATTTGTTGTTTTATACCCAGCAATTCTTCACTCATTCTGTGGGTGCGAAATATTTCAGCTGATAAATTTAATACAGAGGTTAAAAATAAAACTATTTTTTTTCCTCAACAGTCTTTTTTTAAAATATTTTTCCGTATTTTGAGCAGCAGCAGCTGCTATCTTCCCATTTATTAAAAAAAAAAAATCATAAATATGCCTTTAATGAAGCATTGATAGTCCCAGCACCTCTACAGAGTCCAAACTTTCCTACAAATTGCTATTTTCCCACAGAGGATGATTCACCCAGCTGCATTTTCGTCATATTCAACCGTAACCCATTATTTTAGTCTCTTGTAATAACTGGAAATGCTTTTATTCAAAAGCAGGAGCTTAAAAAATCCTAAGATTTGAACTATTTAACAGTGAAGAAGAAACTTGGATGGCCCACCAAACGGCTAAAAAAAGACATTTAGTTAGCTGGTCCTAAAGGATAAAGTAAGATAATGTGTTAGCTGCCTTCTAAACGTAGCTCAGTGAGTGCAATTCTGAACAGAAAACCACTAGACTGTTCACAAAAAGTCTCTTGGGATGAATTTGTCCTGGGATCAGATGAGGTGTTTGAATCCAACAGTTTGATGACCATCCCCAAAACAGGAATGTCAAACACAGTAGGTATCAATTACTCAAATATGACTGGTAATTCTAGAAAGAAAGAAATAGCATGAAATGGACACAATGGATCGAGTTATTGATATTAATTGATTTTGCCCATTTTCTTGAAATCCTGTATTGGCAATGCCCAATGCATCTTACAAAGCAAAGCAGGAAGACAGCATGTTGCCATTTAAACATCTCTCTAGAGACTGCCAGGCTTTACAGGAAAAGCAACTGAAAAGGAGAGGATCAAGTTTAATGAAAAACTGTCTGCACCACCTTTTTATTCAGAAATTAACTTAGTTTTTATTATTAACTAATTATTGATGATACACTATATTACTGTAAAATCCTACCTAATGGTATTGTCATTAGAGAAGTAAAACCTTAAATAGAAACCAATGTAAAATAATTTGCACAAGTAAAAGTTGTCAAAAATTGCATGTATTTGCGAAAATATTTTTCCTTTATTCTGCCACATAGATGCACAAATTATGCCAATTGCTACCAAGAACTTACTCGTTTCTTAAACAACAGGTAAAATGTGCATTGTAAATGGCAAACCTTTGTATTTTATACATTTCCAGTTTCAATTTTTTTGGTATTATACATAATTTGCTAAAACTTGATTTTATTCCACTGGCAAGCAAGAAGTCAATAAAACTTTTTTGCAAGGTACTACCACCAAATATTCTTACTGACCGCTAATTACTGCTGGACTCACTATAACAGAGGAGGTGTTCACAGCATGACAATATAGCTTTGTCACCTGCAAAACTACTTACAGCCCTAATTAAAAAAAAATCAATCCAACTTTTTAAAGTAAATACTGTGGTTTTTTTCATTGGAAGAAGATAATACATAGGAATTATGAGGGTTTTAGTGGGTTGCTAACATGATTTCAGTATAACATTTTGGACAGTGTATGTAAGACAACAAATACTTCATGAAGTTCAACTTTCTTCACATAAATTTGTTTTCTATCAAAGACAGCCATAAAAATACATTGCTAGAGCAATGACAGATTCTAGTAAAATTAAATTTGTAAAGAAAGCTCTACTCCTGGTAATGGTGATATGACTGGACGATCACTCACTATTTCCTGTAGGACGTATGACAGGAAAACAGTAGATTAGAATAATAAATTGGAGTAGGAATTTTTCACTGCCTTAACAATTATTAGAATTGATTTCAGCAGTTAGGGATAAAGGACCACATCTCCAAACATGGAATCACAACGATCACAGTTGTCTTCCAGACTAATCAAAGACTAATATGTGTCGTAGGCATTTCCCAGCACAACTATTTGCACAACAAAAGTATGGATAAATTATACAGTATTTTGTATAACTTTTTGTATAACTTTAAACTTTTTTTTCTTAAGCTGTCCTATGAGGCACAAGTACACTTCCATCATATACATGCTTACAGAAAAATCTTTACAAAATGTTTCAGATGTTGAACTTACTAGGAATAGGTCTAAGGACATCAGGAATGAGAATCTCCACCAAAGCCTGGTACATCACATGGTCACAGTTACACATCCATTTCAGAATAGACTCATTCTTGCACAGAGTAATCAGCTTTGCTTTAGGAAGTCGACTTTCTATTTCGCTCAGATTGCTGGGGTTAAAAAAAATGTAGCAAATTAATACATGATAATGCATTTATGGCAACTAGGGGTATGGTTTACCATAGTTTAGCAGCTAACACGGCAGTGCTAGGTTAACAGTTGAATTTTACTTTTCTGACCTAAAGTTTCTATGATCCTATGATTTACCAGCAGGTAAAAACCTGGGTGTTAAAATGCACTTTTTTATACAGGTGTCACAGATGTCACAATTGCACCCAATATAACTTATTTATACATTGTCTCACATGGAAATGAATTTAAAAAATGTCTCCGTAATTCTCCTAAAGCTCATAAATAGTGCAGACATATGAATGATCTCTCTGGCTTAGAAGAAGCGGATTGAATATTGGGAAGAGAAAACTTCACTCTAGCTGTCCATGCAAAATGGACATGGATGACACAACTGTTTCAAGACTGACCTTTGGCATAGACCCAGGCTGTACAAAACTGCCAGACAACATAAATTGAATTTGGAAAATAATCATAGGAGAAAAAATAACTATGTTAAAACTAATATGATTTTTATAAATTCACACTTACATTATCATGAGACACATTAAACATAGAGAAACATTTACTGACCTTGGTTCATTAACAGGAGTGCCATCAGGTGGAGCAGAAGGAGAATAGCGCCAGAAAGTTTGCCACAATTTTTCTATCAGGCTGAATTGAAGATTAACAACCACATCCAGTATTGCCTGAAAAAATGAAAGATAAGATCATATTGTCTTTTACCCAGAATCCCTCCACTCCCAACTCCAACTAGATCTACAGCTCTTTTCCTTCATCACAAAGTGGAATCAAGGCAAACTGTATATTTCTCAAGTTATAAATGGTACCTGTTTTATTATCTTTGACACCCATAAATTATCCAGCAGTATAAACTGTTGTGCACAGACACTTGTATAAGGCCTGCAAGGAAGCCTCTGGGAACTAGTATGGCCTATGTTTACTATATAAACATGTCAGAGGAGTTTAGGCATAGAAAATATTTACTGCTACTGCAAATAGAAAAGTAAACCTGACATGTGACTCCTTTTCATAATGCCTTCTAAGCTGGAAGCACCTTCAAAAATAATTTTAAAAGACATGCTGTTCAGTATCAAATGTGGTTTAAATGTCTTAATGTTTCTTTGATACAAGAAAAATGTTACTGCCCTTAATGTAAAACAAAATGATAATCTAACCTGATTTACACTTGCTGTTGACTAAACCAAATATCTCCATTCACAATCTAAAGTCTAACATTCTGAAAAACGTACATGTAACATTTTATTCTCAGTATTTATTACATATTACTCTTTCCCCGGTAAAGGGGATCATTCAGAAAACCCTTTTTGCTCTCGTTTTTATTGAGATAAGTAAAATACTGTGGGGAAAGTCACATGCCATGGCTACAATATCATGGCTACAATATATTGGGCACTATTCTCCTGTACTAGCCTTCAGCAAAAGTCATAAACTTTTGAAAATAAATGGTTTATAGGAAATACCTCACAGTGCTCTCGATAAAGACTCTGTAGTGATTTGATGTCCTCAAAGGTAGTACCATCTGGCAGAGAAGATATTTCAACTTCTCCAAACTCTGGCAGTACTCGAGATGCATCTGTTGTCATGACAACATAATGAAAGAAGTGCCAGTTACAGTATAGTTAAAAAAAATTTAAGGATTATAGAAAGAAATAAATTCCAAAAGGTCATAATATTCAAAGGGGAAATTATTTAATACCTGTTGTATGCCAAAATACTAACTACATTAATAATTTTTAGTAAAAAATAAATACAAAATTATACTAGAATAGATTACAATGCTATTGTGTACATAGCATACATAGATGGAGAACCTAACACATGCTTTTTCAGACTATTACAAAGAAAATATGTAGAGTCAGTGCAGGAGAGGCTAATCCTTGAATAATTTTTTTGTTGCTCAGCTGAAGAGCTTCCATGCAGCCAGGTGTGATGGGGCTTAATAAACTCAATATACATTTTTACTTGACATTTACTAGACTTTTAAGTAGAGCCAATGTGTGCTTTTACTATTTGCCACAAATGTTTCTGGGAGACAAGCTGGTAAAATAAAAATATTGGACTGAAAGTTACCTGGAAAGGAAGATTCAAAACATTTTAATGCTACCCTTATGCTCCAAATGGTTTTAGTAAAAGCAAAATCAATCCAAAGGATTTGGTGGTTGAAAATCCCAACCAAACAAGCCTACACTAATAGCACACTCTATCAGCACAGCCAAGGATTCTTTTCACATAAACAATTAACTAAATTATGATTTGTTTCTGTGACTGGAATACATGCTTAACTGGTCAACAAATCCACAGTAACTGGTCAACAAATCCACAATTTGGATATTTTTAAATGTGACCTTTGAATTTTCAGTTGAAACTATTTGTCTTTTTCCATTCACAACACTAGAACACCCTTTCAAAACAGCCAGGAGTGGCTGACTTGCATAGTAGTGCAATGCCATCCCCCTATGCCAACTTTCATGAAATAAAATGCACTGTAATGCACATGAAGGAAACAACTTTCATATCAGGAATTTCAATATGCACATTTAATATAATTATGCAAAGCAACTTCCTATTTATGTAATATGAAGTATACCTCACACTGTTTTTCCTAAATTTCCTTTTATACTTACATTATGCATATTAAATATTACATAAAACTTAAATTACATAAAGTGTAATTTAAGTGCCTTTTGGTTCTGTTGAGAGTAAGGATTTTACAGAGGGCATGATAACTTCAGATGCAACTATTTTACTTGTCTGGCTTGATATTAACTGTGAAAACAAAGTTCATCTTACTTATTTATATAGCAGTATAAAACCTGCTTTCGTACCTAGAAACTGTTGATGATGTTGACTTTGGGCAATTACAGTTTGTTCAACAGATGTGCCTGTCTGTTGACCACTTCCTGTGAAGCCATCTGCAACTCCATCCACTTTCTGCATAGGCTTATACCTGCAAAATATCAGGTACAAAATTATCCTTTCTGTTTACTTCTTCATAAATGGAACACTGAGTTTGATTTTTCCATCTCAAAATAAAATTTTCAGGAAAAGTGTCAAAAGAATTTTGAGATTCTTACTTACTTTGTAAAAAACAGAAGGAAAAAAACACTAAAAGCCAGAGTGTTAACAATGCATTACAGAATTCACAAAGGTGATTTTCCAGCAGTACTCCCAATTTCTGCTAGAATTCAGCTTAGTAACAGCATATTGTAAACACTGGCAAATTTATACCGAAAAGAATCAAATCCTTCCCTTTCCACACAGATTGACATAATTTTGTAAAACAAAGGTAATGTTTCATGACTTTTAAGAAAAACAATACTGTCTCATGATAACGAAGACTTGAAAACAAGCACTTTTTCATACTGAAATTTTGCAAATCCAAAAGCTTCATGGTTCCCAAATTAAGAAAAGGAATGAAGAAAAATGAGGCATACATTCAGTCTACAGCCTTTGTTGAAGAGAACTAGAAGTATTTATTCAACTAGATGTGTCTGACAGAGATGGCAGAATTGGTATAACTACCCAGAAAAAAAGTATATTGACTGCAATTTACCACTAATTTAAAAGACAAAAGAACCACTGGAAATATTAATAAGCTGATGAAAGAGAAATATTCCCATAATCATGAAAATTACAATATTCAGTTTTTTAGTTCTGTCTTAATAAATCCTGCTAGAATTTTTTCAATACACGTGGATAACAATGATAAGAACACACACTGTCATATGAAACACTGAAGTGAAATACTAAGCCTTCTATTGTACAGTACTTTTCATGTAACAGCTACCTATTGTGCATAATGGCACCTTGCAGTTCCCACCCATCATCAACACCTTTACAGAGTCTCACAGCGGAGCTTAGGATTGGTGTGAATTGAACCTGAATTGGGTGCATGTTGGTGCAGGTACATGTGTGCAAAACATGGGGCACAGAAGTGTGCACTAACTGCACACAGTGCTGTATGTGTGATTTTGTTCAGATATAATCAAGGAACATACTGACTTAAAGTTAAGAAAATGATGCCAAACATATTTAGGTAAGGGAAATAAGAGAACTATATAAGATATACAGTGGTCTTAAATAAAATAATCAAGCAAAAATACAAAAAGAAATATCCAGTCCTAACAGTTATATAATGAAATTCCAAAATCACTTTTTTCTTTGTGAATCACGAAGAAGACAAGAGATGTGACTGACTGGCATAATTTTTCCAGAAATAATTCTAGTTAGACCATATGCTTTGGTGCACATTTGTAATTTTGAATGCAAGTGAATGAAATGTCTAAGTGAATGAGAATGAGTAGGTAAAATAAGCTTGCTGGGAGATTTTGTAAATATCATCATTCCTTACTATATAATCCTGCCATGGTTTTTGTAATAAGCATTTTCTACATGATGTTATTATGAGACATCTCATGCTCCTGTATTATGTTCAGCAAAAGATAGTTACGACCATATATATATCTTACCATTAGCTTCCATCTTGTGTTGTAAATAATCTGTACAGTCTGGAAATGACAGTAAAATCATTTCAGATCAAAATGATCTTTGTGTTTGAAGTTTGAAAAGTCTGAAGTTAAAAGTTTGTGTTTTCCGTATCTCCGTTGTATACAAGGACACAAAATATGTTTGGTACACTATACCAAACTGTTCATTCAACTGAAGGTTTTTGGAGGAGTAAGTGTTCTAAAGATGACTTGCTTGATGTGGTGCTCTTCTATCGATGAGTGTCATGAAATTATGCATCTAATGTATTTTACTTTAGGGCAATATGACTGGCTAGTAACACCAGTCAAATCAAAACTAATTTTCAAAGATTATTAATTTTCAAAGATAACTAATTTTCTGTTTAACATAGTTTTTAATATGCATATCCACACATTCTTTCACCACCAGTACAGCCCTGTGCCACAGTTTTCAACTACTTCTGAGCCTTCACAGGTTCCTCAGGAACAACAGATACTAAGGGAATATACTTACATGCAGTTGGAGGCAAACTATTGTGGTCATATTAATTCTTCACAGGGACATGAAATAAATTCCAAGCAACTTAATTGTAAGTTCTCTGATAAGAAGTGTGAACATAAAATGATACAGCAGTGAGAAGAAACAGGAATGTTTGAAATTAAAGCTCTTACTGCTTTTATTCATCTTGTGGGACAAGAATTCAATATAGTTAAGAAGCATCTGTTCATATTATAAGTAATTTTATTATTATTTATTTTCTGCAAATTTATGACGATTTCTAAGTAAATATTCTTTCACTTTGACTGGTGTCTGACGTCATTGACATCAATTGGGTATTCAGCACACTTTTGTTTTCACAGCAAAAAAGCTGAACAGGAATTTGAACTTGTCCATGTAAGGAAAAGACTTGATGAATGAGAAATAGTGTGAATAGTTGTGTTTCACACTTTACCTCTGTTTCTGCTGCATGGGCTGTTGTCTCATGGCCATATATTGCATGTCCTCTTGTAGTCGATTAAGAGGAGAGTCTGGCTTGACTCGAATCCCATAGTAATGATATTTGGAGTTTCCCCTTTATGGAAGAGCAAGCATTAAAAGAGCAGTAATACTAGTTTTACATATTTTCTTTACATTTACTTTACAATTTACATTGACTGGAAAACAACACACACAAATCAGGTCTGGCTCTCCTGTCATACCCGTTTTACATGAGCGTCATTTTACTACCTTTGGAAAATTAACTCACTCTCTTCAACAATTATTATCAGCATACTAACTTGCTCCACTTCAGTAATAAAAATGAAATGGAAATAAATACAATTTATCTAGTCTGGCCAAATAGTATTCTTAGTGATTTCCAAATAGAAAGTTATGTTTTATTTGTAATGATTAAAATCTGAAGTGCAGTTACCAAAATATAAACACATTAACTTTCAAAAGCAGAAAAAATAAAACTATAGTAGCATCTTGAAAAAAACAGAGCTGTTCAACAGGAAGAAACAAAACTGACAGAAAAACACTAATATTTTAATGCAAGTCTTATGTATTCTTTTTCCTAGCAGACTAGTTTCTTGTTCATAACTATTACCTTTATTTTGTATTTTAATTCAGGATTTCAATTGCACAAACCTAGTTCCAAGTCTTCTGGTCCGTAGTCCCATGAAGATTGACCGTATGAGTTTTCCAAAGGAGGCAGCATTGACTGGATCCAGCTTGTGCTCCTGACAGTGTCTTAAGTAATGGTTGTAAAGAGTACTTCTTGGAAGGCTCACTCCTTCTGCAGTTTCATAGTTGTCTAAAAGCCATTGAAGCTATATCACATACAAAACAGAAAAAAACCCACCCTATTATATACTTTATTGAAAATATTGTAGCTACACAGCATTAACTTCTGACAGTTGGAACAATTCTTCAGGTCTATTAAAAATTACTTTCTTCCTCAGAGTGTCTTTAAATGTTAGTTAAACAATAATGCTTTAATATCTTCAGAATTACCAGGGAATAGCAGAATTCATTGCACTTGTGACCTCAGGAAAGTGTCCTTTTCTTAAAATATTTTTGATTCAGTACCACACATCAATATGTAATAAAGGTATCTATGCTTTGGAGACAAATTGTTAGTACCACAAAGAAATAAAGGAATCATGAATGTAATACATATAAATTGCAGAAAACAAACTCTTTGGGCACAATAGGTAATTAATGCATTTGTAAAACTGGAAAACGATACTGTTTCTCTTTGTTGTTAAAAACCACTAAGATACAGATAAAAAAACAGCTACTGTATAAAAGTCAGAGAGCTACCTACGTAACATTGAAAATAATTGGTACTATGAATCATTAGGGATACAAACCCTTTCAGCTGTAGCCTGCTTGCCTTTGACTTCCAACTGGAACTGAATGAGGTTCTTGGAAAAATAGTAATCTTTTCATTTAATTGTGGTAGATAATTAGAAACATGCAAGAAGAGTCATTATGTAACATCACTGCATGTTCTAAGTACAGAACACTCATGAAACACCTCTAGCTGTCGCTAATATACAAAAAAAAGTTAAAAGGACAATTTAATGCTCCTAGATTTAGTATTAAAGGAAAATGACAAAATATAGCAAAGCCAATATAGTCTGAGAATACATTAAACGTCACTGTTTTTGTTTTTTGATAAGCTAACATTTTCCTTATTTTTCCCAGTACTTGTCATGGATCGCTAGAATTTTCTCACTTCCAGAAAAATACAGAAAGAAGAAGCAAATACTTCCAAGACATAAGATTTTTAGCTTTGTTTGCAGGCAATTTTGCATTTCAAATAAAGAAAATGAAGACGTACAGTTAATCATGATTTATGATTGTTTTATATGTACTAACATTCAGAAGTGCTTCCAAACTGAGCATCTGTCATTTTGAAATGTAGCTCAAGAAAACGTGTAATTGTTAATATTTGAGTTTTGTGTGAATGTATTAAACTTATTTCACTAGTGATCTGATCTAAGCCTGTCTTGGCTTACAAAGGTAATTATGACTTTCAGTGGTTGCAGTCTATTCATATTGAAAATCTGTTATTACATTTCTATTTGTATTAATACATTTATATAACATTTGTCATATATGATTACATCTAGAATTGAATCAGAACGATACAGAACTTGAAGTATTTCTGCTTTGCCCAAGGGGAAAAACTCTGTCAATCCCAAAAGACTGACAAACAAAAAATTAATTATTTTGCAATTAAGTTCTCTGTGTAGCATTAAAGATATTTTCCTCCAGATGGTTTCCAATCTATTATTAATCACTTTGAGTGCACTTCATTAATTATATGAATTTCTAACAGATGTTATTTCAAACATAACTTCCATTATTCAACACACAAAAAGCCAAATCAAAAGTTAAGTGCAATACTAAAATTTTTGCTCTTGGAAGGAGTTAGTAGCAAGGGCTTGAAATCCTTACTTCATAGATTATAGCCTAGAAGAAAAAGTGCAGTTAATTCATGATTTTAAGAGAAAATTGAATCCAAATATTATTGTAAACAACTTTTTAAAGAATCCAAACACTTTTCCATCAAGCTGAAATACAATTCTAAAACTGTTCAGGTTTGAGTCATGGCTTATGAATTTGTAGCACTGACCATAATGTAATGCTAAGATGGGGAAAAGTAAGAAATATTCACAGAGCCAGACCAGTTAAATTGAGTGTGATTTCAACTAATCTGCAACATTTATAAAACACCCAACTATCAACAGGCTGAATTAATTGATCCCATGCAGAAATACATCAAGAAACAAAAGAAAACAGAGGAGAAATTACAAACTCCTTGAAATGAGAACTCATGTATTTAGGAAAACAAATCCTACAAAACCTCATTGAGGCATCAAAAGGTTGAAAATTTAAATCCCAAACTATTTCCACCAATTAATTTATCACCTTCTAAGTGTATAAGTTAATAAAAAACTCAATTTAGAATTCTATTTTAAAATCTGTTATGCAAATTATTTAATAAATGCCAAACCAAACCATTAGAAGGCAAATTCAAGAAAAAAAGTTTAAAGAGACAAAGTGTACATCTACACCTAAATTTCCTTTACACTGTCCTTGAGTTTAAAGACAATAAGCATTGCTTTAAAATCAGCCAAAACATTCTGTAGGCTTGATCTAGATTTTAAATTTCTTTCAAAATGCCCAAAATCAGGAAAGACTTTTTGCCATAAAAATGTGTACAAGGGTTGTTTTAAAWTTTTCTTTTCCCACAGAGTCAGATACATCCCTAGCACAGGATTTTTCACAAAGCGTTCACAGTCAAGAATACCATGGTAAGTCTTCACAGCTGGAAAGACTGATCTTCTGTGCCAATCTCATTATTGGGAAGACACTGTGAACAGTGCCTAGAACTAGGAATGAGTGAAACACAGCTTACAGAGGCACTGCAGCTTATCGTGTAATCTTTCTTAGTTTTATACAAAGACTATGGACTTCATAACAGGTTTAAACACAAACTTAGAATAGTTCTAGTGTTTTAAGTCTTTCTAGATAGTTCTAAAGCATTCCCGAAAAAGTTACAGTGTGTTAAAAATGACATTTAAACAATGATTTTGACATTATTAGTCCAATAATATCTATTATTATTTAAATAATAATTTTGATACCACTTTATCTTCAAAATAATTATTTTGTAAGCACAAAAGGCGGATTTTAAATTTTCTTTCTGTATATAATTTCCCATAACTTTTTATGATACAGTTTTCCTCTTTAAATTTTAGCTTTAAGAAAAAAAATTTTGCCTACATTCTCCACAAAACATTTTTAAGTTCAACAAAACCAGACCCCTACAGGAAAAAAAAAAATCCAAACCCAAACCTTCTAAAGCATACATTTTTAATTTGATTTCCAAAAGATAATCTCTACTATCATATTCTACATTCAGACTGCAAACTAACTTTCAATTTCTTCTATAAAGCAATAATGGTATTTGAATTTATATAATAAGCAAAGCTGAGAAGGAAAAAAAAGTAATATGAATACAAACCAATCAACATGGCAAAAATACAAAACCATAAGAACCAACAGAAAAAAAACAACATTTCAGAAAGACTAACAACTTACAAAGTAATAATATTATTTATATAATAAGTTTAAAATCAACTTGGTCTTTTTCCTTTAAAGTCTTATATAATGAACTTGTCACTATATTTGGAGATCATGTTTTCCCCAAATATCTTTTAGCTTTGTCTATGAAACGTTAGACTTGCAGGGTAAGAACAAAGTGAAAGGCAGATGAATAAGACATTTCTGTGTACTTCAAATTAAGGCACTGCTTTCAATTTTTACCAGGTCATCAGAAGGATCCTTAGGATTCTTAAATAAATAATTTCAAAATTAACTCACTAGTCAGAATAAATGAAGAAACACCTAGCAATAACCTAAATACATTATTTAGGTGTGCTTTTTCTTCTCTTCCTCTTCACATGCCACAAAATTAGTATATGGTACACAGTTCTTATGACGCAGACAATTGTATTTAAAATGCCAAAAGCCAGCTAATTTAGAAATAATTGAACCTTAGCTTGACATTTACACTGTAACCCGCAAAACAGTCAAATGTGTTAACTCATCCTAGCACAGGTGTACAGCATAGGAAACAGGTAACACTCTGCAATATACCATAAAGACATTCAATCTGACAAAATAAAGCCATGGGAGGTGTAGTAGAAGATTACAAGCAACTAAGATGGGAAGATTAAGAGCAAAAAGTAATAATAAAATAAAACAAACATTTAGAGGCAGGCTAAGCATGCAGAACAAGCAAGAGAGAGTGTATGTGAAGAAGAGACAACTTACATGGCTGTTGAGAAGAGAGCTTCTGTGAGTGGACAGACCATCAGACTTTTGCAGTGTCTCAATCGCCATTTCAATCTGATAATAGATGTCATTAAAAAAAGGACTCAAGATGGGATAGTAAAAAAGCCTGATCAGAGAAGTTTTGACAGATTCCTTACAGATCAACAGAAATGCCTCCTTTATTCCTGGCTAGGGCATATATTTTATTAAAAGGCCTCATTCTAGAGTCCCAGTGAACACAAGCCTCCTCAATGAGGTCAGAAAGTCCTTGCACATATCCAATTTTGATAGTATGTATACTGCAGGATCACAGCCTCAAAGTTCATTTTACCTTCCAAACTGCTCAGAATGAGCTCAAAGAAGTAGAATTACTGGTGAGCTGCATTGAAATAAAAATAACCCAGATTGAACAAAAACATAATCACTAAAGTAAAAGAAAAAATAAAAAAATCCCTAAACGATTTTCTGGAAGGCCTCCATATGTTTTCCCTTCAACTATACCAGGAAGAAACATGCAGAGCTTGCAATAAGAATTGAATTAGAAACAAAACTTCAACTATCTGAAATCACAGAATCAAATCCCAAACCAAAGTAATTCAATAGGCTTTACACCATTAGCTTCACTGGGACAGGACATCAATCCTTACTCCTGCCAGTACCCTTTGAAGATCCCCAGCTGCCAAAGTAAATGGAAAGTCAGGAGTTACACAGACTGCAGGATCCAGCCTTTGGAAAAGCAGATTTGTTCACAATAATTTTGCTTTTAAAAAGGAGAAGAAAACACAGTATAACTAAAATACAAAGTAGATTTTTTTCAAATTCAAATGTATGGTTACTCTCACATCCATTTTCTTTCTTTTCCTTTTAATTAACAATGGATATTTTCATTTTGATCGGTTTGGCAACAACACTAAAGAAAAAAACCTAAGTGTAATTTATCTGGGGGGCCAGAAGAGCAAAAACCAACAATGAAAATGACAGAGACAATGGAATGCACAGTAAGAAAAGGCACACAATTATTAGCTACAATAAATGGCCGAAATGAAAGCAATGGAACCACCACTTAAACTTTTTAAAGAAATACTTGTAATTATCTCTGCAAAACATTTTTAATGAGCCCTGTCTATCATACTTCAAATACTACAGTACTAATTATCATTTTAATGACAATTTTATCAATATTGGCTGAAATTACTCTCTGTATAGTAGAAATTGAAAACTACCATAGCTGATATTTGAATTTACCTGTAAAATTAGTTTCTCCCCTTTTTTTGAGGGCAATTGACAAATATTTTAATATATTAGCTGTCAGGAGCAATGTCTTTTAATTGTGTAATATTAGATTTGCAAGTCTTTAAATAAAGGTACATTATCAAATACATAAGATTACTACGTAAGAAAACATTCTTCCTTGGCAATAATGTTCTTTCTTTTAACAGTCTGACTTGCTTCAGTGGAAAAATACCTGAGGTCAAAGTATTAAATCACACAGGAAAGATCACATTTTAAAAGCATGCTTCAAGAAAAAAACTACAAGGTCAAAAGATCATCATAAGGTCAGTTTAATATATATTGTAGCCAGATAGTTTCCCTTCCTAAAAAAAATACTACAATCAAAGAATTGAGAGTGTACAGACATTTAAATCCTAAATCTGAATGTTAGGTCACATGTACCACAGTGCTTAATTCACAGCAGTACTGTATACCAGGGTTACACTGCTTGCTCCTCATTCCCACAACTGCCCTATTCTCATTTTGTTGCTGCAACTTGTGGTCCTCTTTGTTCAGGAACCAATCTCCTAAAAAAATTGTCATCTCTAGTAATTTCACTCGAAAAGCGGCATTACGGATGACACTGACTCCTCACTGCCATATTGATTCCATGGCTTTTGGGGGTAACTGCTGGGCTTTCATCATTTAGGAGATTTTTGTTGCGGGAGTTTCTTTTAGTAGATTTCATGACTACAGCCACTGAAGGCACACCATTTGTGTTCACTTTTAGTACACCACGTAAGCCAAGCAACACTGGCCACCACTAAAACATGTTCATTACTTTATCAAACTCAGAAATGGGATCTATATTAAAAATGAGTCTCCACATATTCTACTAGGACAAGCTTAAGGAGAAATTGTTTTCACTACTATTTTGTTCACCATTTTTAGATAATATTTTGATAAAATGAACTTTAACCTTTATCTGACAGATATCTTCAAAATCCCAGAAACCCTCTTTGCATATAGGTTGTAAAATTACTTTAACTATCTTCGAGCATAAAATATGATTGATTTGAAGAGAAATTTTTTAGACACTAAGTAATTCACTTGCCCTTTCTGAAAACTTATGGCTGCTTCTTGTTTTACTCTATTGGTGCCCTACAAGGCTGAGTTCTAGGGCCAGTTCTGTTCATTTTTAACAATGATCTGGATACAGGAGTTGAATGCACCATTAGTAAGTTTGCTGATGTTATCAAACTGGGAGGCGCTGTAACTGGGAGGGGCTGTTGACTCTCCTGAGGGACAAAAGCCCTTACAGAGAGAGGGATCTAGATAGAGTGGAGCACTGGGCAATCCCTGGTGACATGAAAATGACAAGTCAAAATGCCAGATTCTGCACCTGGGATAGAGAAATGCCACAAACAAGTCTAAAGTGGGAGAAGGGCAGCTCTGAGGTTGCAGAGAGGGTTCTGGGGGTGCTGGTTGTCAGCAGGCTCTGTGGCAGCCAGCAGTGTGCCCTGGCAGCCAGGAGGGCAGCAAAYYCCATCTGGGCACAGCAAACCCCATCTGGGTGCAGCAAACCCCATCTGGCTGCAGCAAACCCCATCTGGGTGCAGCAAACCCCATCCTGGCTGCAGCAAACCCCATCCTGGCTGCAGCAAATCCCATCTGGGTGCAGCAAACCCCATCTGGGTGCAGCAAACCCCATCCTGGATGCAGCAAACACCATCCTGAGCGCAGCAAACCCCATCCTGGCTGCAGCAAACCCCATCTGGGTGCAGCAAACCCCATCCTGAGTGCAGCAAACCCCACCCTGAGTGCAGCAAACCCCATC